>JAMFLO010000116.1:0-89234 GCA_027475765.1 Paralagenidium karlingii | reverse complement strand
GTTGAGTTATGGCTGTGACGCGGATTTCGTGTTGCTGGACAACGATCTGAATGTGATGAGCACGTACATTGCCGGCGAGAAAGTGTTTGATCGCCAGCACACGCAGAAGTAGAAACGAAAGGGCGTAGGAAGAGCAGGGTGAGCTGTTCGTTGATTGCACAAAAGATGCGTCGCTGCCCGCAGTGATTGGATGCTTGGTGTTCTAATTTTGACCAATCAAAGGCTTGTCCATGAGAATGATTGACAAGCGCGACCTGCCGGAATTGCGCGCATTTGTAGAGAGCGCCAAGCACCAAATTGATGACGCTGCTTCGAGTTACGATCTCAAAGCTGTCTTGTCAGCGCTAGAGAAGCTGCGACGACCGTTGGTGGAACCAGAAGCGTTTCCTCCGCTCTGGAAGGTGCGGATTTTGCGCTGGATGGGTGGCTGTGCCATGCAGATGAACACTTGCTGGAGCGGACTTGGAATGCCAACCACGTTGTTCTTGTTGGGGTGGTTGTAGACTTTGTACCTAGAATTTTTGTATCGCGACATCGCCGTGCTGTTGCTCTGCAAAGTTGGCACCCAGTGGGCTTCGTGTTTCTCCAAGCAGCAGCTGCACAGCCATTTCGAAGTGTTTTTCAGCCATGAACACGTGCCGCCGACCGTATTATTCGATGCGCTGATCTCGGTGTTGGCCTCCAAACGTTTAACATCCACTTCCACTGCTGAAGAACGGGAAGAGATTATGGTGATCCAGCAGCAGACTGTGCGATTGCTGCAACGACTCGTGGCAAAGTCCGTGATTGCCTGCACTTTTGTCCAAATGCTTTTGCAGCAGGTGGTGTCCACGCATCATGTCAACCTGTCCAGGCGGTACAACTGTCTAACTCGATGTGCTGCTCTCTCTCTCTCTCTCTGAATCATCGTAGGATCGCACTCGTGGCCATTGGATGGCTCATGACGAGCCGTTGGTGTCTCAGTTGTGTTCATTGCCAGGTATCGTCACCCTGGGGGTATGGAGACAGTGGCTTCACGATCACTGAGTTTGCTAACAACGGTGGTGTTCCTGTGTACTTCTCGATGAATTAACTCACAGATTTAGTTTACAACCGACGAGAAAGACACACGCCAGAGTGTTTCCAGCCGAGTTCGTTTTTTCCGGTCCTTTGCGATGGCTTTTTTCAAGCCATTCACAGCTTATACCTGCCAGCCCACGACACTAACTATCCTGTCGATGACAACAGAGTTACAGCATTGATGCGGCTGTTTAGTCACAAGATTTTCTGCATCGGCAAGACTCAATTCTTTCTTAAGAGTTGGTGCAGTCATATCCCATTGGAAAGTCAGGCCCAGGCTTCCCACGAAACATTGACGCGTATGCTGTTGGAAAGCCTCGCCACATCCAAGATGGAAACCCTTCTGATGGGATTTCTGGCCATGCCTTTGGCTTCTGACGTACGAGCCAAACGACGCTTTCTGTTGGATCAGTTGTCGCCCGAAATGTGCCGCCACGCGCAGTTTCAATTTGTGTTTGTGCACAAAATCCTGCTGGGAAGAAACAATGCGAGCTCCCGACGAGCAAACCTGCTCTTTGTCGACGAGATGGTGGCATGTTTGGCAAATGAGAACAAGAGAACCGCACTGAAGCGCATGGTGGGTTCCGCTCTGGGCCTATGGAGTCAGGATGGCTTCCCAGAGAAAACTGGCTACGAAGAGAACCTTCGGGTGAGTTACTTTATGGTCACTGCCGTCAAAGTGTTCTCGGTGGAGCTCGTGCGAACACAGTGGCTGGTAATCATGGCGAAAGGAGTACAGGTAAGCGCAACAATAGCGTGCGTGTGTTCTGTTGTCGTGAAGATGGAATCTCACCATTCGATTGATGATGATAGAACCACATGAGTCACTCGGTGCAAAAAGTTCAGGAGCTGGGCATCCGAGTGGCCGAATGTTACTCGTTCTTTGCCACACCGGAGAATCCATTCAAATTCGACTTGGATCATGATCCTTTTGCTGTCCATCACCTCGAAGAGCCGTCCGATGTAGTTGAGCCAGTCAATCGTTCCGACTCACCCGTGGTGACTCCACACCAGCACATCTCCACCAAACGATCATCCAAGTTGGCGCTCACCATTGCTCCCGACGATCTCGTCGATATTGATGACGATTCGAGCCTTGCAGACCAGAGTCAGGATTCAGACGATGATGAGGATGAGGATGACTCCGATTCAGGCTCTAACGCAGACAGCCTGGAGGCATACGATCTGGACGATGACGAAGATGACCTCAAAGCCGCGCGTCCGCTGTATCTCAAGGATTTGATCGAAGCGCTACTGCTCGAAAACGATCGCGAGAAAACAGAAGCCGCGCTTGATGAAGCCGAGAACTTAATCCGCAAGAAACCCCTGGATCTCCATGAAAACGCACGAGAACTCTGCAACGCCTTGATCCGACTGGAGGACAAGTTTGCAACCACTGGGTTCTTGCTCAAAAAGATCTCTGGACTCACTGCTTTGTGTGCTTTGTCACCGGCTGAATCTGTGCCATTCGTCATTCGCCTGGCGTTGAACCCAGAGCAAATGCTTGAGAATCGACTCCATGTGTTCCAGGCGATGACTCTGGCGTCGAGAGAGTTGGCTGGTCTGGAAGACTTTAAGAAGCATCAAAGCCTACCAAAGCAGCTTCTAGTCGACGATATCGACACGCTGACCAGGCACAGTCTTCGCACGAGACGCTGGGGATATCGACGTGACCCGCTTTTGGTGCCAAAACGAAATGGATTTGCAGAATACGCGTTGCTATTCTTCAGACCGCTCTTGGTCGGGTACATGGAGTTTCGCAAGGCCAACGCTATCGCCAATCGGGTGAATCCAGCGATTGACCATTTGGTTTTGGCACATCTTTTGAACACCCTCGGGAACTTTGTCGAAAGTGCCGGCAATTCGCCACAGACGATCATCATTAGCAAATCTCTGATGCAATTTGCGTTGACCCATCGCCAGCATGAGCAAGCGATGGTGAGGCGACAAGTTTTGTTTTGTTGGAGCCGCGTGTTGTTGGTGACTCCACCGTTTCTGTTGCGTCAAGAGCTTTCGCGCGAAATGGCGCAGTGCAGCGAATGGCTGGTGAAGATGCAGGAGAGCGACCCGGATGAAGGCTGCCGAGAAGGCTGTCGGCTGTTGCTGTCGGAGAGTTCACGAGCAAATCTGATTAGGTGAGAACACTGTCGGCGCCAGAGAAGCGTATTTGATCAACTGAGTAGAAGACAAAACTCCCCGTGAACAAGACAAGAAACATGCATTTGTCAAGCGGAATATCAACAAAAATCAACACAAAGAATAACTCTCACGAAGAAACCCAGTCCTCCAACCACTCAGTCGTTCAAGGGGGACGAGGTCCCCTCTTCGTTTTCTTTGTTCATCAGCTGCTCCAGATCGGCTCCACTCTTCCGATATACGGGCTTGGACGGCGATGCTTGATCTACATAACCGAGCACACTAGGCGTTTCAGCACATATGATCAACAAATCTCACCACCAACCCATTCCAACATGCACAAAGAAAAAGCAAAAAGCTTGCCAGTCCTTTCACACTTACCTTTAGTTCCTTCCGTAGAGTTGTCGTCCTTGGCGTCGTCGTCCTCGTCAGCGTCGGCGTCAGCGACACCTTCTTCCGTGTGTGCATTCTCCGGCAGCGCTGCCTGGGCGCCATGTCCTTCTTGTTGCTCGCCTTCGGCTTCTTCCTTGTCCCCATCTTCCTGGGTGGTGGCTTCTTCGGAAGCATCTTCATTGGGCGTGCCTTCATCTCGTCCTTTGGCATCATCCTCTTGAGTATCTGCAGATGGCTTTTCCGAGCCATCTTTGGCATCATTGCCCTCGTCTTTCTCGTCATTGATCACCCGGCGTCCAGCTGGTCTTCGAGCTGTCTTTCTAGGTGGGGACGGACGTGGTGGTGACGACTCCTTTTCTTCTTGCTCCTCATCTTCAGGTTCCTCTTCTCTTGGCTCACTTGGACCTTCATCTTCCGACTCTTCTTCTTGGCGTCTTTTGCGTCCAGGTTTCTTCTTGGTGGGCGTCTTATTGTCCACATAATGGCCCTTGAAATCCGGAAAGTTGTCTTTGTCATCATCCTCAGGGAACACACCAATCTCTTCCAGGATCGACGAGATGTTGCGGTGTTCCAGCCGCATCGTGTCCAGTTCGTGGCTTTCTTTGTCCACATCGTGACCCAATTCCTCAAGTTCGTTGTTCAACAGAATGGTTTCAATGTGTTTCTCACGTTCCGAAATGTTGTCGTGCTTGAGATGTTCCAGTTCGCGTTTCTTTTCATGCACGGTCTGGTTCAGAATCGAAACTTTGCGTTCTTTCAGTTGAATCTTGTGCATACTCTCTCGTTGCATGATGCGATTGCGGAACTCACAATGACTGTTCTGACAACTAGCACTGTGGGCTTCCACTTCATGCCACAAGCGGCACACACGATTCTTGCAGGCTTTGTCCTGGTTGCACATTTGACCCCGAAGAAAAGCACATTCCCGACTGCACCGCTTGTTCAACGGTGGGCGGCACATTTGCGCATCCACAAACTCGATAGCTTTACGCAATCGATCTTTGAAGAATCTGTTCTGAGCTGGAGTGCGTCGGTCAGGGTAACACATGTCCCCAATCACATCGGCTGCGCCCGTGACGTTGCGGTGGATCGACGCTGATGGAACGGGCGGTAGTCGGTTGGGTTCAGGGGAAGGAGACGACTCGCGTTCGGGAGAATCTTCTTGCATCTTCTGGCTCGATGGAACACGCGAAGTACGTCTGGCTCGTGGTGGAGAAGATGCTTTTGCTTTTTTCACGAGAACCACTGGTTCTTCATCGCTGCTATCCGAAACGGTCTCGTAGTCGGGCTCTGTCAGTTGACGAGCAGCCGCTCTGGTACGAGTCTGCCGCGTGGGTTGTTGACGCTTGGTGGCACTTATACTTAAACGCGTTGTACGCATCGGTGGCGGCGATGGTTGCCTGCGCTTCCGAGCAGACGACCGGGTACTCACATGCGGACCAGAAGAGGCTACTGGCGGGGTTTTTTTGGTCCCATTGCGTTCCGGCGTCTTCATGCCACCAGCGGATCGATGCGGTGGCGTGGTTCGCAACGCCAGCCCCAGGGATGGCACACTGGACGAGGAGGTTGTGTCCGTGGCATTGGGACCCCCCACACCAGGCGTCGCACCGGTGCTGTTGCTGTGATTACTGGCAAAGGCTGGGGAAGGTGATCGTGCTGTTTGACCGCTATGGCTTCCGCGGCCACTGGAGCCCGAAGAAGCCGCACCTTGCATGTTGAACCAGATCTCTTTGGTGACCAGCGAACGCAGCGACTGGCGACTAGAATTGGTGAAACAAGCCTGGATGATGCGCTCCATTTGCTGAGAAAAGTCGCTGGAAGTGGTCATGCGATCCTGGATGAAGCTCACAAGTTTCTGGCAGCACGCATGGAACACATCAAAGTCTTGTTCATGGAGTTGGGCCATGGCGGGTGGCTCCACGTTCACTCGTGCCATCAATTCCTCCAATCTTTCTTCAAGTGACTGGTTCAAGTGCGCCCGAAGGGCCTCCTTCAACTCGGCCGGATCCATCGGCACGACAAGCTCAGAGCCTCAGAGACCAAGATGATTGTCCTTGAAGGTTTCCGCCCCCGTTTGATTGTGGGGTTGTTTACCATTAAAGGGTTCATTCCCCCCCTCCCCCCGCCCCCCTTCCCGCTTCAAGAACCATTGAGGGAAAAAGCCCTTGTCCAAGGATTCAAACCAGGGATTCTGTCCCTTGTTGGACCATGAAAGAGGAAAGCTCTTGAAGTAGCGTTAACCAATTTGCACGACGCTTAAGTAACATTTGGTGCCTGTTGAAGTGACCAACCGCACGGAGCTGATGGCGAATGCACTGCAAGAAGCAACTGCAGACGTAGAAGAAGAACCCCAGGGCGACGATCGAAAGAAATCGCTGGTTCGTCAGCAAGAAGAAACGAGTCCACGTATTGTAGCCACAAGACTGCAGGATGAGAAACAGCCGTCCAGACGAATTCCACGGGACTCTCCTTTATCCACGGGCTCGAACAGCAACCGCAAGATCAAGACCAAACGCAACCAGCCAACATCCTCCTCGACCGCGACTCAGAGCCAGAACCAGAACCAGAGCCAGAGCCAGAGTCAGAGCCAGAGTCAGCGCCAGCGCCAGCGCCAGAGCCTTAGTCAATGGAGATACACCATTCACGCCTGGCAGCTTCGCGGGTTGCACGTGCCCTCGCTCACCAGAGCGTCGGAGAAGGTATTTGCCGGGTCTTTTCCAGCTGTCGCCCACTTCCACATCATGGCGGCGCTGGGCAAAGCAACGCGTCATTCCCTTGGATCCACCACAGACCACAACATCAAGCACACACCGTCTGCAGCTGGTAGCATCATCACTGAAGCAACCTGGAAGCGTAAACACGGAGAAATCGCGTGGGAAGTGTCATCCGCCAAAATGAAATCACTCAAAGCCTTCAAACCTCGAGTCAAAGTGTTTGTCTACGGCGTTCAGAGTCCCAAAACGAAGCATGGGAAGCAGATGGATGCACAGCACGAAGACGATGAGGAAGAAGAAGAAGAAGACGAAGAAGTGGAAGAGTCGATTGTGCGTTTCGGATGGTTCTTTCTGGATCTTCGGTGAGTCACGTGCACCTCTTTGATCATGGCAGTTTTCATGCATGGCTAATCAAGTGACGATATACCTTGCTTGCAGCACTCCGGATCTCCCAAAGAAATGGCTGCGTCTTCAGAATTCACCGTACGGCGGGGAGATTTGCATCAGCACATCACTCGCGGCTATCACCCCGTCGTCCAACGCAGATACCAGTCTCCTGTCGGTCGCCGACACCCACAAATCCAACACGTCTGCCACCTTCTCGGAAAATTACTTGAAAGTCGGCTCACGAGGTGGTGATGCGTTGTTTGTGATCTCCATTCTCATTGATCGAGTGCTCGGCAGCCATGAACTTGCGAAGTTTCAAGGTTCTGGCGAAGACCCACAAGGGGAGGAAGACGGTAGTATCACGGTGGCGGCGGGGTTTTGGCTCAGTTATTCGCTATTTGACGTCGTGGTGCAGACCGATGTGTTTGATGATTTGTCGACATGTGTGTTTCCCTCCATTCGGGATAACTTTCGCGTTATGACTTCCGTGGAAGATCTGACCGAGATGTTTCAGGAGATGAAGAGCCAGAGCGTGTACTTGTGTAAGACCCACCACGTGTTGAGCAAAGCGGATGTCGAGTTTGATGATTTGATCGAAAGGATCAAGCTCCAACGAGATGACTCGTTCGACAAAGTATCTATCTCTGGCGAATACAAGTTTCTTGAGTGCGACGAGGCACGACTTGTGGTCTCCGTTTCCGTCGAGAGAGAGGAGCGGAAGAGTCGTCAAAAGGCTGCCAAACAAGAGAGTTCTGGCACAAATGCCGCCACTCTCCATGATGAAACCTCGAAGAAAGAACTGCTCCACACGTTGGAAACCGCACAAATCAGTGAAGACGCTCAATGCCTTGCGGTAGCTCTTCAAATCAACCAGCTGAATTTCCAACGAAGTAGCATGTCCAGAATCGTGGAGGACTCGGAAACACTCACAGTGGAGCTCGAAGCAGCCGGAGTGAAAGCATCCGGAATCTTGTGCACAGATGCCATACTTGTTGACACAATTGTGGCAAGCGTCGAAGATGGACTTGAGCTCAAGTTGCGATTGAACGGTTTGACAGAAGCACTTGCGAATGGGAACCACAGCATTCGACTCAAATGCTGCACTTCCGATGGTCAAGAGGTGATATGTGCGAATGAATTCCCACTTGACAGGATTCTACGCCGCCCAAAGAGCACATCACGACTTGCTCTGACTCACGCCAAGAGCCATCAAGACATTGGTGAGGCACAATTCGCAGTTTATCCTATCGATGTCTCCGACGTCACATTACCCGAACGAGAGGAGAAGCCAGCGAAGAGTTGTGGCGATCAACTTCATTATCAATTGAAACTCGAATTCCCATGGATCAAGGGTTTTGATGTTGGTGGCTCTATCTCGTTTCGTTATCGCAATCCGTTCCGGTCCAACGAAACCAGTATGTTACTTTCTGTGTGACATCAATTCTCCTGCTCATGCCTCACGAGTCGTTGTTGTTTGTATTGCAGTTGTTCTGAAGGGTCCTGTCAAGTGCCAAAGCAAAGGCGAAATCCCCATCGCGGATTCTACTTGTGTGTTGGACTTTCGCGTGCAGGATGAGTCTGTGCTTCGACGTCTGATGGACGACAACCTTGTGATTGACATTCTCGAAGCAACCGATCAACCGTGAGTTCCTCGTCCAACCATTTAGAGCATTCCCCTCGCATGACGCTCATGACAGTGTCTTTGTGCAGGATGGCAAACGAAGCAATGGCTCTTGCCACAGTGACTTTCAGTTTGAACTATCTCTACTGCTCTCAACAACAAACGCTTTGCCGCATCCAACTGGACGACCGACATTGTGGTCGAGTGTTTCATGACGACAACGCTTGGCGACAGCATGTTGAGCAAGAACATCCGGCCGTTTTGTTGGAAAGCAACGAACCGAATGCTCCAGCGCTTTGTCAATCAAGCAAACGATGTTCCATTTCGCTTCCAATATCGAAGCGAACATCTGTTGATTCAACGAGTCAGCAGCGACTGGGAAGCCTGGGCATTGTTGCATCGATCACGCAGCTTGGTGGTGGCAAGTCTCTGGACGGGTAAGCGAGAGTTTGCTGACCATATGCGATGCTGCTTTCGAAAGCTTTCGGCTAATGGTCATCTGTGCACAGCACCCAAACGGAAGCTTTGAAGGACACTGGACAGCTTCAACCCACCGCCCTCGAAAGCTCTTCGCTGTCAGAACGACCGACTCGAACCATCCACCAACAAGCCATTCCCATTCCCGAAACGCTTCATGAAGAGGACGAACCAAACCCTGCGACCACCAGTGCTCACCAACGACGACTTGAGGTGCAACGATTACAAGAAGAATGGGAAACTATCATGCAGAGGAAAACCAAGGCTCGAATGGATGAATTGGAGCAAGCATGGGCACGCCGAGAAGAAGAGCGGACCAGTCTATTGATGAAAACGCTACGCGAATACCAGCAGTTGGAGCAGAAGTTGCATGCCACCCTTGCGGAATTGTCAAAGCGAGAACGAAAACTGGAAGAAGCCGAACGGGCTTTTGAGCGCAAAAGACAAGCGAATCAAGAAGAGTGGACTGCTTTGCAGAAGCGACTTGAAAAAGACCATTCCCACGCGGTAGTATTGGCCGAGCAAAAGAATGTCGCGCTGCAACAAAAGTGTTTGCTGCTGGAAGACCAAGTTCGAGTGCTTGGTGAGAGACGCAACCAACTGGAAAAAGAGTTTTACGAGTACCGACTCGAGCAGCGCAAACTTCCCGAAAGCAAATTGCGTGAGCAAAACGCTGAACTCAAAGGAACGATTGCAGAATTGGAGAAGCAGAATGCCGCCCTGCTACAGACGCAAAGCAAATTGCAGCAGCGGGTGGCGAATGCTGACCAGCAATTGGAACAAATGGCCAGGCTTTTGCAGAGTGAAAAGCTCAAGCATCAGCAAGAAAAGCAAGAAGAACTGGAAAAGCTTCGTCTGAAATACGTGGCCAGAGACGAACGCTTTGTCCTGGACGGGGATCGTCAGGAACTGCGCGAGATCAAGAAACAGCTTGAAGCGCTTCGCGATCTAAAAGACTTGAGTGCAATCTCCTCTCGCCCTGGTCGCCGGGACAACCGAAGGAACAGACCACAAGGTCGACTTGATGACAGCAGCGCTGATGCTCTCAGTCCATCCGCACCAGATTCTGTGGGCCGAAGCCGTCAAGGGAGAAGATCAGGATTGTATGATACCCGTCCATCGCCTTCACGAAGCCTTGAGGGACCCATGAATGACGAGGTCCCTGAACTCGTTTCAGCCACACCTCCACACTCTCCAGAAGCGAATGTGAATCATATTCAAATCGAGTTGAAGCGTTTGAAGAGAGAACGCGAGCTTTTGCTTGCAAGTGGCGCGTACACCGATCAGAGTTATCTGGTGTCTGAGATTGACCGACTCATTTATCTCAATCAAAGCAAACTCTATCAACATCAAGAACACAACATTCATGAAGACTAAGATCCAGAACGTGAACGAGATCAATACCAGCATCGAACGACCATCACACATACGACTCGAGCGCCGACTTCGCAGTCTTAGCTTTCCAGTTTCGATCGAAAATCTTCAAATGCCTTGTTCAATACAGTGAATAGCTCTCTTGCCTCCAACTGTTCTGCCAGGGTGACTCCTCGCAGCTTATCTGGATGAATCACTCGAATGATGTTTCTACAGATTACGGAGGACAAATGGATCAGCGAAGAGCTATTCATGAATGACTGGAGAAACGTGCTTGCTTGCCCTTCACTCACCTATATGCTTTGCGGATGGTTTCGTTGTCGGGTGATTGGATGACCATCATTTGAAAGCTTTTCAGAGATTCCAGCGCAGTGATTTGGTCCAGAGTCAAGATCAAGTGCAATAGTTCTTTGCCATACGCCCACAACTCAATGCGCTTGTGGATATCGCCTCGAATCAAATCCGCTTCTTCGGCTTCTTGCTTCTTTCTCATTTCTTGTTCATGTCGTTCACGAAGTCTTGCTTGCTGACGAAGATACAATTCAGGATCCACGGCCGCTGGCTCTGGAGGAAGTGGTGGTTCGTCACCTTCTGTTGCTGCAACTGGTTGACTATGGCTGTGTGGTCTGTCTTCTTTTTCATGATCACTTTCAGAATCTCTCGCGGTGTTGTTGGCACTTCGCCGTCGACCTTGTTTGCGATCAACTTCCTCGTTGCTACGAGCAGTTGGTCCATGTGGGGGCATGGGTGGGGGTGGAAACGGCCCTGCTGGCATCGGTGGTGGAGGAGGAGGCGGTGCTGAGGTCTGTTGCTGCATGTTATTCATTTGTTGCTTCATTTGCGACACTCGAACTGATTTCATACTAGCAGGTCGCCGACGGCCGATTCGTCTTTGTTGTTGGTGCTTTCTCCGACGTTCTTTTTCTTCTTGGGCCATGCGTTCCCATTCCCGTTCGTATTCTTCTTTCTTTTTGGATTCTGCATTCTCCTTATGGGTCTTTCGCTTTTGTTTCTCCATGCGTTTCCTTGCTCGTTCCTCCATGTATTCATTCATACGACTGAAGCCAGCCTCGTCTTGATCTTCCTCACGCATGTCTTTGCCTGCAAAAACTTCTGTATCGTCGCGACTGCGTCTGTTGGACCGTTCACGGTGGCGATGTGCTTTGCGGCCATCCTCTTGGCTGTCATTGCGAGGTTCTTGTTTGCTGTTGCTTCGGCGTTTCTCCAGAGGGCGCAAGGGATCACTCACTCGTGATCTGCTTCTTCCCAATGACGAAGTTGACCGTCCTGAGCTTGAAGAAGAAGAAGAGTCTTGGTCAACATCATCAGCACGAGACATGTCACTTCGTGGTTTCCGCACGGACGAAGTGCTGCTCTCATGACGACGTTTCTCTACACTCATGTCATTGGCATTCTGCACTTTGGAGCGTCCATGCTCGTTGGTGATTCTCTCTTCGTCCGACTCCCCTGCATCATCTTCATCGTCACTGAACGAAGAATCCGAGTCCTCCTCTCGACCGAGTTTTGTTGGAAGCGGGGGAAGCGGAACTTGGACAGACGGTTCGCCAGGTGCTGGCTTGGAGGAGACAAATGGTTCGGGTGAAGGTGGTTCGGACGGTTCGGGGGGAGGAATTGGGGGCTCTTGCGCCCCAAAGTTTTTTGTGGAACGAGACGGAATCAGGTCTTCTTGTGGAAGTGGAGGCAATGGCGGCTGAGAAGTCGAAACTGCTTGTTCCTCTTCTTCATCTTGTGACTCAAATGACGATCCTTCGTCACTATCAAATAGAGAATCGCTTGATTCTTCATCCGACGAGATACTCGGTGTCACAAACATTTTTGGCTTCATATTTGCCTGGGATGCCTGTTGCGTAGAACCTTCTTGTGCTTGTGATGCACTGGGCGTGCGGGTCGGCTCTTGAACGTACGACTGCGGTGATCCATCGTCTTCGGACGTACTTCCTCCTACTCGTCGCATCGTAGCTTCATCGGCACTGTTGGAAATCGGACGCTTGAAACGAATCGAGATCTTCTCAAAGAAGTTCGTTGGCATTTTCCGACTACCACTCAGGCTATGCTTGTAGCCTTCATATTTGTTATCTTCCTGCTTCTCCTCTTCTTGTGTATCCACCGATTCACATGTACGATCCTCTGATACGTTAGCCACAGGGATTTCATCAAACGAAGCCTTGGGGGTTGGAGCGAACGGCGGAACCGCCATTGCAGGTTCGGTTGAGGTCGTTGGCATCGTTTCAGGTATGATGCCAGACGATTGTGCTGTTGGAGACGACACGAACGTCGTCGAAGTGCCAGCTGCTTGTGATGGTTGAATTGGCTGCTGCTTGGGCGATGAAGGATCTAACCTGAAATAATCAAATGTGGCCAGATCAATGCTTTCTGCTGCATCACTGCGTTCACTTTCACTGGATGGACTAAACTGAGGAGGGTGTGGGGGTCGTTTGCTCAGGTTACCACTACTTGCAGCCATAGTTTCCAGCTCGTTGGAAGAAGTGAGTCGTTGAATCTGCTTTTTCATAAAACTCTTTTCACTTTGCTCTTTTTGAAGTTGATGTTTGAGTCCACGTGCAATCGCTTCGGCATTTTCCACTCGTCGCACCAGGTTCTTGTACTCTTCGCTTTGCACCAGTCGCGTGGCAGCGTCACGATTCGCTTGCTCCAAAGTCACCACTTTCTTTTTCAGTTTCTCTTTTTCTTTGGTGGAGATTTCCAATTGTTGCTCCATTTCCTGCAGCTTTTGTGATAGCTTTTGCTGCAGCTCTTCTCTCGCGTGGTCCTTGCGGGCTTCCAATTGCTTGACCAACTCTTTGTGGCTGTGTTTCATTTCCTCCAGTTCTCGCTCGTGGCTTTGTTGCAATTCCAAGCACTTTTGTTCATTTTCGGATTGCTGTTTCTCCAGTGCTGCCTTCAACTCGGCGATTTGCGCTTCGGTTTGTTCTGTGTACCGTGTGAACCGTTCACTGGCCTTGATCAATTGTTTGTTGCGCTTTTCAATGATCTTGTGGCACTCGTTGGCGCGGATCGCGAATTCTTCTTTCGCTTTGGTCTCGTTGGCCAATTGCTTTTCCAGTTCTTCGGCCTTGCGTTGTGCACTGGCTAAATGCATCTTGAGGTTCTCAATCTCACTTTTGCGTTTGATCTGGCGCACTTTGACGCGCTCGCGAAAGCTCTCGAGGGAATCGTTGTCGTCCTGGTCGTCGTCTTGTTCAAACAATCCTTTGCGTTCGCTGGCCATTTCATTGGTGACGCTATTGTTGCTGATATTGCTGCTACTGTTGCTGGTGCTGTCTCTGCTGCTCGTGCTGAAAAGCCCCGAGTTGCTGCGTTTGATCGACTTGGATTTGGCAGGCGGGGTGATGGTGGTGTGATTGGAGCGAATGGCGTTGATGCTCTCGGCGTCTGCGGAAAGTGCTGATGTTCGACGCAGTTTGCGACGTTCAGGTGACGTGGCGGACCCAAAAGAACATGCTGAAGCACCGGTGGCAAAGGTCACGGACGGCACAGGCGAAACAGGCGACGCGGATGAAGTCGCTGGCGTGATGGGATCGTCGCTGAAGAGACTCGGACCCACCATGAGACTGGTGCTTCGAGACTTGTATTTGCCAGTTCCACTGGCTTGCTGTTGTGGTTTTGATATGGGCATGGGCATGGGCATGGGCATGGGCTGTGGTTGTGGCACTGGATTTGGCGGTTGCATGGCGGTGTCTGGCATGCGATGACAAAGACACAACGTTTAGACTTCCACGAGCAATTTCCCATGTCCATTTCTGATTCCATTCGCACAGGAGATCTGATTCCAGCCACCCAAAAAGCAACAGGCAACCTACCGTGGTCTAAAGATCGTCGCATGCTGTGTGCTTCCTAAGCGGAATATGCTTCCCGCTACTGCTTGCCAACTCAGGTCTTTCGGTTCACATCCCCTAACCGCCAAAGACCAACACTCCTGGCCCAAACCGCGAACCGAACCGAACCGTGAACCGTGGGTTCGGTGGAGACTTATGGGACAAGTGCGTGGAGATCTGGTCACTATGCAAAGGGCCCTGGCTTGCTATTGAACTAGCGAATAACCGTTAGTAACCGAACTTGGTGTTGGACTGGTAAGGATCAAAAATGTGGCGGCAGTTGACCCGCCCGTGGTCATCGCTACGCTTGCGATGTTTTTCTTCATCGGTTGCTGGCTGTGCAACAAAAGCAGCAACAGCAACAGCAACAGCAACAGCAACAGCAACAGCAGCGTCGAATGCTTCTTCTCCAGCAGAAGCAGCGTCGTTACCGCCATTACGTCAATGCATGGCATATCGACTGGGTCTGGTGCCGTACGCAAAAGCCTGGGGTTGGCAAAAGCAACTCATCAACCAGCGCATTAAAGCGCAGAGACAAGGAGATGCAGTCAAATTCGACGATGTAGCGCTGCTTTTGCAGCACCCGCGAGTGTACACCCTTGGAAGAGGTGCCACCCTGGCCAACGTCAAGTTTGACCCAGAGAAAGAGCCCGAGTTGCCACTGCTTCGAGTTGATCGTGGCGGTGAGGTCACATACCATGGCCCTGGCCAACTGGTGATGTATCCGATCCTGGACTTGCGCTTTCATAAGCAGGATCTGCACTGGTATCTTCGTCAAGTGGAAGAAGTGGTCATCCAGACCCTTGCGGCGTTTGACGTGCAAGGAACCCGCATCGATGGACTCACCGGGGTCTGGGTGCAAGATCGTCGCGATGGTGAAATGAAAAAGATCTGTGCAGTCGGCACCCATGCGACTCGTTGGATCACCATGCATGGCTTTGCGCTCAATGTCAGCACCGATCTAAAGGACTTTGAGCGCATCATTCCGTGCGGAATCGACGACCGGGAAGTCACCAAACTGGAGCATTTTGATCCGCAAGTCACGTTCGAGCAGGTTGAAGACGCCGCCATTGACGCTCTTGCAAAAGTGTTTGGCATCCAAGTCACTTCCGTGCGCGCGCCAGACCCATTTCAGTAGACGGGTCGCGGGCGTCAATGTCATCCAACCTCTCACATTTCCAATCGACCAACCAGTTCGACATAGACGTTAACACCGACAAAAGCAATAGAACAGCATTACAGAAGCGCGCTTTCCCAGACACATCAAACACCCACAAAGCAATAGAATGAGTCTGTTTCGCGAGAAGACGATGCGCATGAGATCGCCGAGCGTGGGCTTTGAGGATCTGCGTGACGAGTGCGTGACGCGAGTTGTTGCTCGAGGCGAAGTTCGAGAAATCATCCAGGATGCACTCAAGCTCCCCAGCCACGTCAAGAAGAGCCATCTCACCTGCAGGCGCGCAAAGTCGCAGAGCTACTTTTCCACGCCATGGGCAGCCAAACTGAATCTGCAACTGTGATATCAGCGATTGTGTGCTTTGGAGGAGGAGGAGGCAACGTCAACTGCGGTTGGCGAGAGGGTATAGCTTCAGTGAAGACCTCATCCAAGAACATGTATGTTTGATTGTCACATCCATTATGCATTGACAAGTGTGGACCTTCTTGCTCTCTCAGTTGGCAATGTTGCGTTCTGCCCGACGAGTCTCATCACATGACACAGCTGGCTGTTCGTACGACTTCCTTGTACCCTCACCTGTTGCTCCAAGACGAGAAATAACTCCTGCACTGGCCCTCGAGCAAGCAGTAGTTCCTGACCGAGTGCTCGATGTTACGGCGACCGGGTAGTTTGCATCCGCCTTGGGTTGGCGCTTGTACGTGAAGAATCCAAAGTACGTCTCCAACTCCACCACCATCGACTTGTCCTCCGGCGAACGATCATAAAACAGGAACCAGAACGTCTCTCTTCCTCCACGCGATGGCTTCCACTCGGTGAACGCACGATAAAACGCCATGGAATTCGACAGACTCGGCACGTTCCGTGGCAAGTTCGCTGCAGGAGCACCTTGCGTCGGCCACCCGGTCTCCGTCAAACGCACCTTGGCGGCAGGATACCACGACACCATCTGATTCCATTGAGCATCCAGCAGCGCCAGCGGATTCGCAGGGTCATACCCCTTGTCGAAGAACGGATAGATGTTGACGCCAACAATGTCACATGCTGCCGCCAACGTGGCGAACTCGGTGCGCGTGCTGGGATTAAGCCATTCGGTGACACGCTGGACGGTGCCGACAGGAATGTCCGTTCGACCAGCCTCATTCTTGAGTCGCGTGCGGATGGTGGTGACTGCTTGCATCACCTCTGGCGCGCTATAGTCACCCGCCGGATGGATGTTCTCGTTGCCAACCAAGATCGCAGCGATCGTGTTCGGGTAGTTCTTCACGGCACTGATCGCGTCGTCCACTTGGCTCGAGTACCAAGACTCGCGCGTCATGAAGACCCCCAGGTAGAGTTTGACGCCGTTCGCGGCGGCGGCAGGAGCGACTGGAACTCCGTGGAAACTGGAGTAGTACGTGCGTGCGATGGTGAAGTAGTTCTTGAGAAGCGCAAAGTCAGCTTTCATCGCGGCATCCAGTCCAGCAGCGCTGCCACCAGAGAGAGGATACTCGGCGTTATGCATCGGGGAGTAGCACACACCAGGCACCATTGCATCTCCAGATGTCTCGTAGCGCTCCATCTCGTATGGATCCAATGACAAACAACGAAAAGTCGTGGGGGGGGGGAGACTGTCCGGAAGTGAGAGACTGAAGAGGCAGAGTGCCAGTGAGCGAGCGGTGGAGATTCCTTGCAGCCAGCGTTGAACAGCACGGACGGCCCACATCTGGGTCCCAACTTGACATCATTTGTGGAGCGATCTATATCCATATCAGATGAAAAGTTGTTACCATGTGGTCATGGCTTTCTCAAGGCGCCGCACATTTAGGAGCATTCGCTCAAGGGAGTGGAGGCTTGCAATGGTGTTCGAAACGACGAGATGGATGGGTCTTGACTTGACGCTCTGACAGCTCAGTGGACACGACTCCCCTCCCTGCAGGTCTCAACCAAACGCTGGTTGAGCTTGAAGCAAAGCATTGACAGTATGATGGTCGAAGAGATGCTTTCTGCAACCCAGAGAGAGGTGAACGACGAGTCATTGACAGGGTTTTGAGAGCACCTTGTTCTGGAATGGAACGTGCCGACGCGACTCACCACTGGACAAGCACTGTTCCATTCTTTGGTGCCATGGATGATGCCATTGTGTGAGCAGCGGAGTGCCGTTGCCAATCGTCGCCATTGGCATCAGATGGTGACAGGATGATACGTTCAGAGCACCTCATTCACATACTCCGGACGATCTCCAAGTCCCCACAGAAGACCATTGTACCCGCCAAGGAAAGAGAACTGCTCAGGAGCTCCATGAAACCAGGATGTAGTTCAGTCAGCGTTACGAAGGAGCTGCACAGGAACGAATGAAAACAACGCCCACCGTGGGGCTCGAACCCACGACCACAAGGTTAAGAGCCTTGCGCTCTACCGACTGAGCTAGACGGGCTTTATGTCATTTGAAGTATCGAATCCTATCAATCCATGAGCCAAAATCATATGTGCATGATAGTCAAAATGTTCAAACCATCCAACGTCTCATTGAGCATTGGCCGTATGCGACAGAAAAGAACTGTTTAACTCAGTGAAAGGAGCATATCAAGAGGCTAAAACGATGAGAATTGCTTCTCAAAACTATCCAGGTGGAGGAGGTGTGGTATTCAACCCAACTTGAGCCACGTTTCAGATCGTAAAAGCAGTCAACAAAGTGTAACAGCCCGTCTAGCTCAGTCGGTAGAGCGCAAGGCTCTTAACCTTGTGGTCGTGGGTTCGAGCCCCACGGTGGGCGATTCTGTTGGGTTTCAATGACTTAATGACCAAATGCCTTCTTGACTTCAAGTACAATGGTTTCAACCGTTGCAAGTGCGCCTTGGCCTGGTTTGCTTTCAGTGTGAGGGATTTGGATGGGGTAGGAACATCAGAAGAAATGTGTGAGGTACCTGTGTCGCCGCATGCGAGTTTCTTGGCGATGGGCTTGATCATGTGGTACCCAAACCCATCCAAAGCGCTCAAGTGCTTGGCGGTAACTGGATGGTTCCACATGTCGGTGTTCATAGCGGGAGCGTAGAGCAAAGGTTTGGAGTTGGGCCATGCCCGTGCGACGCTGGTCTGGTTTGGAATGGATCGATGGACCGACAACATGGCAATTAAGGCGTCAGCAATTCCTCAATCGGAGACCAGACCACAAACTGCGCACACCAGAAGATTATCGGACAGTCCATTCGCAAGTTTCGCCATGGTGTTGGCAGACATGGGTGCCACCAAGAGTACATCCGCCCAATCCTTGAGCTGTCCGTCACAATAGTCAAAACCTCCATGGTTCTCATGATGACGGCCAGCGCGTACCTGAATGTGTTGGATGTCATCGCCAATCGCAAGCCATTGGCGCCATTCATCTTCATCGCGAAGGATCTCAACTTGCGCTTGGATGTCCTCAAATGCTTTCCAACTAACCGCATTGTACTGACGTGCCTTGTCCAGAAAGAAGTCGGCCGATTTGGTCAATACCACTTTGACCTGCACGAGGAATACGTCAGCCCACAGCGCAATACCATCATCAGCAGCAGCAGCAGCAACAGCAACAACAACAACAACAGCAATCGCCACAACTGACTTCTGCAAACTGGATCAACGTGGTCACAAGCTCTGGGATTTTGACCGTCGCAACGCTTCCGCTGGCGCAAATCAACACTTTGGGTCTCACCTCCACGCTCATGGTGTTGACAGGCAAAAACAGCTTGTGGTTCTCTGTGATTGGTCTAAAAAACACTGGAATCCGCCAATCAGATCACCTGAATGGTGCCAGGGTTTGAGTTTTTGAGTTGTTTGCCGCGCTAACTAACAGTCATCAATGGAAGCGCTGGATCGCAGTCTTCAGCCGACGCTTTTGGCGCTTGCTGCCAAGCCAGGCAGTGCCAGAGAACTCTCTCACCGGCTTCTCAAAGTGCTGAAGTTGCTCGGTGCCGCGGTTGCTTCTGATACCAAGAGCCAAAGCCTGTCGAGTCCATGGATGCAACTCAGCACAGCAATCGCGCCGAGATGGCCCCGTGCTGCTGCGTTGACCACCAACATGGCGATTTCCAAGTCAAAAGAACGTGAACTTGACGCGTTTATACGTCAAAATGGCGCGTTTCTGGTGAAATTGGTGCAGCAACTCTTGAAAACCTACTTGAAGGTTGCTCCAAATGATGCCACCACGGCGCCTGACGACACGGTGCTAGCCATGGACCTGGCCATTGGAGTGATGCAGATCCTGTGGCGCTTTGAGAAAATCATTCGACTCGGAGAACTTGTCTTGGAGAATCTCTTGTACCAGATCGCCAAGAAATACATCGAGTGCTCCCAGGCGCCATCGGCGCTTACGGTTTTCGAGTGCATCCGTGAGCGGATCTGGAAACACCACAACGATCTTTGCACAAAACTGAAGCAACCCGACAAAAAGCAATGCGCTATGATCGTAGAACGACAAATAGATGGCGATGCTAGCGGCGTTTACTCGGTGTGTCACTTACCTGCACCTGAGTCCTTCCATTCGGCGTCGTTTGCACGGCTGGTCTTGGGTCTCCTCAGCGCTTCCTGTGTGTTGGTGCTTCCTTTTCAAGAAAAGGATGTACGTGATTCTCTGCTTGCGCACCTCGTGACCCATATTTGCTAGCTGACTGGATCTGTGCACATTGTCTTTTAGAATGAGCTTACGAGCTTCGTGGCAACATCAACAAGTTGGATTCAACAGCTTGCCAGTGGTCCTGGTGTGGACAAGAAGTTGGTGCTGTCGATGAATGACCGGCTGTTTCGCGGACTTTGGAAATGTGCAACAATAGTGGAGACAAAGCTCGATGCCAAGCACAAATCTTATGGAAACCCACTTGCTCTGCGATTTGCGGCACTCTCCTTTATGTTGAAGTGTCCCAGTTACTCGGCTTCCTATTTCGTGCAACAGGTATACTTCTTTTGACAGCTCTCTAGTCTTTTCCATGTGATTTCTGGCGTTCTTTGTTAAATGACTGGTGCTGTCGTGTATGGGTGTGGATTCTTCATAGGTGTATCGCTCAGGTATGCAATTTGATCGAAATCCGGAGAAGTCCAACGAAGGCAACGAGCAACTACTGGAGTATTACCGCAAATCGACTGAGTTACTCTATCAACAGACAGAAACGAACGGTTTATTCCATCAGTTCGAGCACGAGTATATTCTATGGCTTGAC
Organism: Paralagenidium karlingii; assembly: GCA_027475765.1. NCBI lineage: Eukaryota > Oomycota > Peronosporomycetes > Paralagenidium > Paralagenidium karlingii. Next base: position 68,871 of record JAMFLO010000116.1, on the reverse strand, counting down.
CATGCGGGAACAATGTACAGCCGAGCCAATCAACGCGTTGAACTGGTATGGACACTGGCAACGGCGTATCATCATACAAGTCAAAACTACCCGTCGACAAATGGATTGGCACTCTGGAGGATATCAGTCGCGCTGTTGTTCGTATTCTCCGTTGTGAACCTGGCCGACGACAGTACCAGTGTGAAGAAACGGACTGCTCTTCACGAGACACCAATCGTCAACTATCTTCGTCGAGTGAATGATTCACTCTGCGAGCAAATATGTCGGCTGTTGGACTCTGAAAGCGGGAACAAACAGAGAATTGAAGCAGCCCAAGTGTTGTCATGTCAGGTGTTAAAGCAAGCTATGCGACAGATCAACCAAGAGACTTCTCCTTCACAAGCTTGCGACAAAGCTGACAAGTCCGCGTTGTCGTTTCTTCTGATTTCCTCCACTCGAATCTCCAACAACCTCTTTGACCTGATCGGACAGCATCCCTCGGTTCTCTCAACACCTTTCATCGGTGCTGTACAACGATGGTAAGAAGCAACGCTCGATACTTGTATCTTCCGTCGCTCTCACCATATATGTTTGTGTTCATTTGGCTCGAACCAAAGTGTCAACATGGCCATTCAAACGATACAACAATGGAGATCACCTTCCACGACAAAGATTGAAAAGTCAGCTATGAGTGAACACGCGCTTGGCACTGAAATCAAGCTACGACGCATCGCTTTGACCCTTGGGTGTCGAGTGGTGCTGTTGACCAAGGACTCGGCGTCAGAAAGGAATGAGTGGTTGACCTGTCTGGATGAGCAAGTCGAAGCAATGAAATCGCTTGCCGTCATTGCCAAGAGCCATGCACTTGTGCGGCAGCAGTTGTTGTCCGTTCTGCAATCGTCGATCCGGGAGCTTCATGTCATGGGCACCAAAGGCTATATGCAAAAACATACAAGCTGTGTCGTCGTCGGGTTGGAGGCAGCTTTCAAGTTGGTCAAGGTCAGTGTATCGTTGAGTAGCGATATGAATCAGCTATGTCAAGCGATCAAGGCAGAAACAATCTGCTCTTTGCTGGCGCAGTGTTACCGGGACGATGGGAAAGTGCATTTAGCACGTGAATACATCGGACTGGCGTTCCAATACGGTTCCGAGCTTGATGATGCAACCATTCTGAAACTCTCCGAACGATACGTTGGCCTTATCGTGGAAGAATCGTCTGCACTCGATGGGGATTGCCGTCGTGAAGAGCTAAAGCGGCTCTCGTCCAGTTGTTGCGGCTTTGTGAAATCCTTGAGCGCCGTCATGACGATCCGACAGGTGACTTCACCACGGATAGATGCCGCATTGTTTTGCATCCGAGTTCTACTCGACCAGGCGTCCCAGAAACTCTTGTGCTGTCTTCGAAATGATACACTCAAGACTAGTTTTGGTGATCGCAAAGGCGTTTCGGACTGTTTTCGGTTGTTGGTGCACTTGGAAGAGTTTGTGTGGAACCTAATGCTGTCGAGAATCAACGCACCACCAGCGAACCATACTGGCATTGAATTAACGCGCCAGGCCGTGAAGACCATTGTGCAGCGCAAGCGCTTCTACTGCCACTTCTTTGAAAGAAACTCGGCGACTTCCCAAGATTCAAGCGAACTCTCAAGGCTTCTCGAACCACTCTCCAAAGCCTTGAGCAGTCACGACAAACGCAACCCACCACTTGCAAGTGCTGTTGCAACAGGATTGCGTGGTGTCATTCGATTAGAAAGCCTTTGTGTGGCTTCCGCGGGTCCGATCGCACCGAGTCAATTCCGAAAAGAAGATATCGATGACGTCCTCTCGGATATCAAGACGTGTCTGGATATGCTCCAGATGCTGAAAGATGCAGAAACCGAGGAGGCTTCAATGGTTGTTGACCAGTTCTTGGTTATCATCACCCTAGAAAGCATCTGCAGTTGTTTGGCGTTCTTCCAACTCGAAGCCCTAGAGGTACGAAGCACATGTCCTAATAGCTTGACTTTCTTTTGTGCCAACCATTTCTTTGTATGATATCCAGGAGTCCGTTAGACAGCTATTGCAGAACTATCAAAGCCAAATACGTTCCAATGACCTTCCTTGGATCGAAACCTTCACATCACCGATGGCACCTTTGCTGGATTTCCGAGTGAACGCTTCGGATGATTCATCAAATGCGATGGATATTGATCAACGGTTCCACGGTGGTGAACTGGATGACGTGGACAAGTTGATCATGCAAAGCATCGCTTTGCGGTTCGTGGATACTCCTGTGGAGACATCCAGAAAGCTGAAAGCAGCCATCACGATTCTGCAACGCCTTCGTGAAATCCATTGCAAACCCCCGATGGATGCAATGGTGTACAAAGCGCTGGGTGTACGCGAGAGTATCATGCACCTGGTGTGTTCGCAAGTCTATTTCGTCATGGGTGATGGTGATGCAGCTCTGCAAGAAGCAAAGCAGGCCTTTGCGCTGTGTGTTCGACTCGCCAAACAGTTTGCTCGAGTCTATCCCGAAGAACCCGCCGTTGAGAATCTGCGGAAACTACCGGATGCGCTTCAACGTTTTTGCGAGGTCAATGGCAAGCAAATGGCTCAGTCGTTTCCATATTTTGACGCGTTGGAGCACACATCCTGGGACATTCTGTGCTGTACAAGTCTTGCATTGGATCATCTTGCTACGCTTCAAATACAACGTGGCAATCCTCACAGGTACGGTAACAACTGAGAGTGTCGTCTTGTGGAAGGTGACTGATTCAAACTCCGATGGCATGGTTGTAGGTCGTTTGGTTATTATGGAGATGCTCTTCATCTCGTTGGTGTCCTTGGGGTCCATACTTTCTCCAAAGACTTGCCACTTGACTTGGTGCAATTGCTGGTGCAGTGGGGTCGACTTGACCAGGCTCGAGAGCTTCTCTCCGATTATCAAGCTGATCCAGTGCTGTCTCTGAGTGACTCGCATTCGTCGTTGGAGGAAGCTGTCCAGACTGCACGACAGTGGATGCTTTTAGGAGATGTTTGTGTGCAAGAAGGCGATTATCAACAAGCAAAGACTCACTACAGCGAATCGCAAACACTACTGAGCAAGAGCATGGAGGACAAGGAAAACCAGTGCAACACCTCGTCATGGCTGCAACGGGCGCGACAAGAAAGCGCAAAATGCGATCGAAAGATTGTCTCCGCGTCACTGGGCACACTCAAGGCTTTGAACCAAGACGAAAAAGCGTGGCTGCACGATATCATGGCATGTCTGAGTCGCTTGCAAGCGTTTGTTGTAGTCGACTGCGATGACCCGGTGGAAAGACTTCTCGGCGTGTGTGAGCTTTGTCGAGCATGGTTGATTGTTAATAAACGTTTCACGGGTGCGGATCGAGTTGTCAACGGGTACAAGAAGTCCTGGATGGATATCCGTCAAGTGATGAACCTCTTGGAAGCAGAGTTTGTGACTTGCGCTCGCTTGGGCGCTGTGGAACTCGAGAAGCGGATGAGATATACCCTGGGTTTGGCCTATTTGTTGCAACTGGAACTGCCCGTTGCGCAAAAGAACCGACAATCGAATCGTCCGAGCAAAGACCAACAAATCTTTTGCGCTTGGGCAGTTGCTGCCTTGTTGTTGAACGCGAGTTCCATCGAACCATTGCTTTCTCGACCGAAACAACAGGATGCTTCCGACAAGACCAGACTATCACTGGCAGCCAAACTAGACCAGCTGCAACTTGACAGCCACGACACGCAAACTGCGCATCGCTTTTCGATGGGAACTCTGGTGATTCAAGTGGAAAGACAGTGTCATCAACTTCCATCGGATTGGAATATTGTGTCCGTCATGACCGGCCCCACAAGCAACGAACTGGTGATAACACGGGTCGAGGTGAGCAATGTAACACCTTGCATATCATTTCCCTGCCCTCTGTTGGAAACGTTGGAGCATCTGACGGACGCATTTGCTTGGTAGTCTGGGTCATCTCCGATGTCGTTCGTTGTGAGCAACGTGGAATGGCAGCGATTGGTCCAGGAAATGAGTGCGATTCTGGTCGAGTCAAGGTACGAAACTGCGATTGATTGGGCATTTGTTTTTGGTGCAAGCATCCCTACAACCATCCATGTGCATACACTCACCAAACTCTCTTGCTGGAAAATGTGCGACAGGATGTCCCTCTCGGGCCATTCAGCAGACGAAAGCAAGAGTTGGACCGAGAAACAGAAGAAGAGTTGGTGGACCAAAAGAAGCCACCTCGATGAACGCATTTGCAAGCTACTGCAGACGCTGGAAACTCAATTGCGCTTTTGGAAATGCTTGTTCATCAAGAAAACAACACCACCACGTCATCAACAAGGCATTTTATATCACCAAACGCAAGCAGAGATCCTGGAAGCATGTCGTTTGCGAGTTGGCGGCGAGGATTTGATGGCAAGCAAACTGTTGAAGACTCTGGTGGATACGATCGACTTTCTTTCGGATGAAGAGTTGAGCGATGGGCTTCAGTACGTTGCCGAAAGATCGAACCGTCACCTCTCGAAGGAGTCCACCCAAGAACTGGTGGAATTGATGCGCGGTAGTTCGTGCTCTTCCTCAAAGGATACGGATGAGATGCTATCAAAAGCCTTTACTGAGCAACAGCAAGCACCAACCGATGGACTGTTGAGTCTGTCCAAGGAGGACATTCGCAGGATGCGAGTCAATGAACTGCGAACCCAGCTGGAGCTTCATGGCTTGGCTTGTGCAGGAACCAAGAAGGAGTTGTGCGAACGTCTGCTCGAAGCGCGCGATTCGGCATTGATGCAGCGACTTCGCCACAGAGACGCGTCGATTACGCAGGATGCGCCAAGCGGACCCAAAGACTCCATATATGCGTTTGCTGGTGCTTTCAGTTCCTCCATCTTGATTCTGGATGCATGCCTGAGCGAACTACCTTGGGAAGGCATGGAACTGCTTCGAGGCATTTCGGTCACCCGAATGCCGTCGCTTCAGTTGCTATTTCACAACGCTCAAGAGCTTTTGGGTCGCGATGGGACGATTCCGGGGATTGACCGTGAACGGGTCGCCTTTGTGTTGAATCCTGGTGGTGATTTAGGAGCAACGCAGCAGAAAATGGAGCCCATTCTCCAAGAATCGGCAAGCAGACTCAATTGGCGAGGAATTGTGGCTCGAATTCCGCAAGAAGACGAGATCCGGTACGTTTGAGATGTAGTGCCCATGCTTGGAGACTGTGCCCATCTGACTCTTTTGTGCTATGCTGGTGTGTTTGCTTCCATCAAGCGACTTTCTCATGCAATCGGATTTATTTATTTATTGTGGCCATGGCTCGGGCGAGAAGTACTTTCGTCGTGAACAAGTCGAAAAGATCGGTCTCCTTCCCCACCACCACTGCGCGTCGGCCTTTTTGATGGGTTGCAGCAGTGGTAAACTGCACCAGGAAGGAATCTTTGGACCCAAGGCTGCGGTGCTGTCGTATTTACGTGCAGCAAGTCCTGCGGTCGTGGCCATGCTCTGGGATGTGACCGACAAGGATGTGGATCGCATGAGTGTGTTTTTGTTGCAGCAATGGCTGCTTTCCATGCAGGGCGACAAAGGTTCCAAGGCGAGTGGACCGCTTGGCCTGGCGCTACAACGAGCGCGAGAGGTGTGCAAGTTGCGCTACTTGAACGGTTGCGCAGCTGTTTGCTACGGGTTGCCAATTGGCACCAAGCAGCCCATCAAGCTGCTGTGACGTTGTCATCGAGACAAGCCGGTAGCGTACCGTACTTGAACTGTTGAGCCCCGAGGCAGAGGGCAGATGATTGGCTGGCGCTGGCAGCAAGGACATGAAACGAACCGTTGTGAGCTGTCTGATTCCACTGTGGGGTTGTGATCTGAGTCGCGTCACCTCCAGGCAGCGTCTCGAGTTGCGTCCTTTTTTCTTGGCGGACACGTCGAGTTCAAGATGGCGTGCGATTGGGAGCCTCAGCAGTCGCTTCTTCTCGACGCCCATGCCATGGCCACGGCGACGGACGCCACAATTGCAACCACGCAACTGCGACAAAGAGTCCAACACACGCGTCGTATTCTGCGCCAATGGAGCGACGTCCATGCCAGCGACACCAACCAGCAGGTTGACGAAGCGGCCCAACACGCGCTACAACAGCTCCAGTCCCTCGCGCGGTCGCTCTATGGCAAATGTGTCATTGGCTTGGGTGAGAACCTGCCGAGTTGTTGATTCATTCTGTTGGGAGAATTCACTGTGTTGCTTTGGATGCCAAATAGCCGGCGGGTTGGATGTGATTCGTGATCGACTCGCGCACTTTTTGGCTCTTTCGCAGCCCTCGCCGAGCGAAATCGACCAAGTTGTTCACACCCTACAACTGTTTGCGCGCATTGTCGACGAAGAACAAGACAATGCGGCCCATGCGGGTGCGTTGACGTGTGCTTTTGTTCTCATGGATGGTAAGTGTTTCCTCTAGTGACAAGTCTTTGGGTGTCTTTTTCAGCGCAAAGAGGAATGCACATGCAGCTGCTCAAACTGATGGAGCACTCGGATGAACTGGTGCAAGAAGCCACTTCCGAAGCCATTGCAAGTTGTTGCACATGCCAAAACTTTTGCTTTCCGTTTCGAGCCAAACAACTCGAAGAAGTGGAGCGAGTGATGCCACATATCATCATACTTCCTTTGTTGGGTGCGGATGAAAAGCAATTGGAGGTGGTGGTGCGTCAAGTCTCGACTCGTATGACGGGTCAATCCAAGACAGGGTATCTTCTTTGGGGGGCTGCTTTCGTGTTGGCGCGATATGTTCAGCTGAATCGGTACGTTCAAGTGTGTGTGTCTGTGTGTGTGGATGAAGCGAAGGTTTGGCTTGATTCTCGAATGATTCCCAATCAAGGCTGATAATTGTGCGCAATGAATAGCGATCAGTTCTTCGGCAAACAATTGCTCGAAGTCGGAAGTGGCTTGGGACTCAGTGGTATCGTCGCCGGTCGCTATGCCCAGCGCACGATCTTGACAGATTATCAGCAAGACACGTTGGATGCCTTGAGATACAATGTCGAACTCAATCACGCGTTCATTCACGGCCAAGACGAGATCGAAAATGTCACTGACTCACCATCCCAGGAAGACGAGGAGACTAAAGAGTCCAAAGTGACCGTGGAACACCTGGATTGGGACACACTTGAAGAGGTGCGGTGCCTGCTGGGATCACAGTACCACTCGACTTGAAAGGGTTGCATGGTTCTGATTCCATTTCAACGATTTCGTTGCAAACGTTTCATCCAGACGTCGAGCAAAGTCGATGTCATCATTGCCAGTGACATCATCTGCGAGCCCAGCACCGCCGAGGGTTTTCTTCGAGTGCTTCGCCATCGATTGGATCCTGTCAAAGGTACGCCAACCCGGTGTTGTACTCGATGACTAGCCGGCTAAAGGTATCGTACCACTGACGTTCTCTCCTGTGTGATTGTTCAGGAGTTGCCTACTTGATGAATGCCAATGCGCACAGTCGATTTGGCGTCGTCCACCTACACCATCTACTACAGACCCAACAGCACGAGTTTATCTCAACGATTACCCCTGTTCACGATCTCAGCGACGGCCATGTGCTGCTGGACACCGTTCCAGATGCACAGATCCTGAGCTACGAGTTCTACGAGATCCGACTGGCCAAACCCACCGAGACATGATCACCATGATGGCCTGGATATCATTAATCAAAACAAAGGTTAGATGCCTGATGATCGCAGTTGCTTGTGCGATGGATGAAAGAAGAATCAAATGTAGACATTGTATGCCGAAGGTCCTGTGCATCTCGTATCGTCTGGATAGCTGTCACCATTGGGGTTGAAATTGCCGACGCGGTTCCCGGTGCACGAGCAACGTCCAGCACCACAGTGGTTGGACTTGGCAGTCTGCAGTCGATCCTCCATGGTCTGGTACTCAGCATCCGAAAGAGGACACCCGTACGGCGCTTTCATTTGTCTTCGCCGCCATTTGAAAGAGTTTCGACACGTTCGCTGCTGATCCGACGTGAGCAGACACGAATCACAAGTGCGGCACACGCGGTTGACTCCATTGTAACACGGCGAGGCCTCGTATTCGTCAAGCGTGCACTTGGTACACGGCGCGCAGACCCGGTCACTGGTTGAAGTGCACTCGGAAGCCGCATATTGGCTTCCCCGGCATTCCGTGCATGCTACCAAACCACATCAAGTACCAACCAACCTCGTCATCAACGCTCTCCAACGACCAACACATCCAAAGCCGTAGAAAACGCAGCAACACAAAACTTACGATAGCACACTGTGTCGCTGATGGCGGTGCACGGCACCAGCGCAAACGAGTTGGTCGGGCACACGGTGCAAGTCCTGCAGACCCGGTCTCTGAGATCGGTGCACGAGCTTGCAACAAATTGACCTGCACCACACAGCGAACAACTCGACGGTGCGACCTGCATCAGCGCCGCCGGAGGTGCAATGGCCACCACCGGATTGGGTGTCGTGGCAAAGTCGACCACAAAAGTTGACGCCATCCAGAGATATGTCGAGCCTCGCGCGACTCCAATCTGGTTGTTGCCGGTCGCTTTGATGCCCGCGAGGTCGGCTTTGCCCAGCAAAATGACAATGTAGGTGTTGTCCGACGGCACTTTGCCGCCATCTTGATACAACGCGCCACTCAATGGATCAGGCGTTGGACTGAACAGTGAACTGGAGGCCGGGGTCAACTGGTACGAATTCATGGCTGTGGCGGAATCGGCGAGAAACAAAGCACTGATGCGGACGGTTCTTCGGTCCACGGCTTCGGAGAAGCGCAACTTGAGCAATTGGGTCGGCAAGTCGATGGAAAAGCTCAACAGCGTTGGCGGAGTGGTGTCCGGGGTAAAGGTCGTGACTTGCAGCGCCGACTGGGGCGGCACCGCGGCTAAGAGGGCGTGTGCACACGCGATGGGGCCCTTGCCTTGGCATGCGTTGAGGTTGTAGTCAAAGACTCTTTCCTGGGCACTCAAGAAAGTGGTGCTTGGGGCTTTGCCAAGTTGAGATTTGGCGCGTAACGTGTTCAAATCATTGGTGCCAAGGGTCAGCAGGATCGAGGTGCCATCTGCACTGGTGGTAGTCGTCGCTGCAGTGAGAGACATGACTTCGGTTGAAGGGGTGAGTGACTTGGTGGATTGCAACAGCAATCTCGAGGCATCCAGTGAAGAAGCAAGCACGGGTTCACTGATCACAAGGTTGAGTTTGCCGAGGTTCATGTCGAGGTCAAAGCTCACGAGATGAGGCACAACTGTCAACCCTTGCAGCACAATCTACCAGCAAGAACAAGATCAACAAGTACAAGACGTGTGCCAGTCTGTTCCAAGTCACTGCAGCCCCAAGAGCGCACACACCCAACCACTCACCTCGATACGATTGCAATCTCCTAGTTGAATGTTGCTGACGCTCACCATCTCGAGCACAAAGGTCTTTGGCACAGGACTGTAGGCCGTTGGTTGAAGAATCGGCAGCGTCAAGCTCTTGACCACACTCGTGTCCCCGGCGGGCCACGTGATGGTGGTTGGATCTGCCAACCCAACATAGTCGATTCCATCCAACGCGGTGTTGGGCACCGTGTGCACCGACACACTCACGTCACCCAGCGAACCCCACGGAACGTTGGCAAAGCTGCGTTGCAACAACAACTCAAAGCTGCCTGGTTGACGGATCACTGCACGTGGACACTGCCAACGGCCCGAATCGAGTTTGGTGACAAAGGGAAGAAACGTCAGGTCCGGGTATTTGAGCACTGCATTGAGCATTGGCTGGGTCGCAAAGTTGACTTGGCCCAAGTAGACTGCATCCCAAAGGATCTCTCATTGGTGAGCAAGGGTGTTGCGCCCCAAGATCACGACGCAACGAACATGTTCTTACCGTTGGAAGGGCCGATGATGTCGACGTACGAAGTGCTTGAGACCAACGGAGAAAGTTGCGCGCCATGGGCGTTGAGTAGCGCAAGGCCAAAGCGTGTGTTTCGTGGGCGAATGACTTTGTCCATCACCGAAAGCTCAAAAATCCGTTCGCTGGCGTCGCCGTCCGCCCAAAAGAAAGTTTTCTGGAATGCCACGTAGTCAACCGAAGCCACCGCTGTGCCATCGACAGTCTGCAGCGTGACTTGTGCGCTGCCGTCACTGCCACCCAGCCGTTGGATGCGGCCACGAACCATTCCGCCGTCGTACGAGAAGAATTTGTGGCTCGCACAACCCGGAAAACAATCGGCTTCAAACTGGATAAAGCCCGCAACAACTGATCCATGCCATTAACAATCCCGTCAAGCAATTGTTGCCGTCGCAGGTCACTTGAGGGATCATATCTCACCATTGTTGGGGCCCTTGATGGTGACCTGCAAAGACGGATACAAGCCAATACTGCCATAACTCGTGACAATGGTCGCATCCGCCGAAGTTTCTTCGACGTGGATCAAACTGATGCCAAAGCTTTCGTCCAATTCGTAGAGTGCGTCGTCTTTGATCCACAACGTGATGTTTTGCTGCAGCGTGGTGGTCATCATGGCAGCGGTGGAGTTGGTCGCGGCATGGTTGAATTCCAAAATGCCCGTGGCTGCAGTGGGTGTCTTGTCCACAAAGTCATTCGGCGAACATGCACTTCCGCAAGTGATCTGGTACTTGACTTTGCCCCTGGCGGTGGTTGCAAACTCCCACACGACTGGAACGATGGTGTAATTGCCGTCCATTGTCTCGTAGACGTCCAGCTTCGAGGTGAGAAAGCGAAAGCTGCCAGTGTACACTGGTGAAGGCACCGCGACCGGTTAGCTTTCGATGAGGAAGACTCCCATACCCGTGATACTGTTTCTTACCATCGCTCGGGGGCATGATCAAGACCTGGGTACGACTCCGGTCCGTGTTGATCGGTGCGCCGTTCGGGTCGTGGAGAAACAACTCAAACATCAACTGCTGCTCTTCGGGCCACCTGTCGTCGTAGATTGGCACGTAGAGTTCTTTTTCGGCACCATCGCCGTCCTGCCATTGAACGCTTCGGTTGAAAATGCCGAGGAAATTCTTGCCGGCCACGGCCGACTGGGACACCGACGTCACGTACACGGCCGCACGACCGTCGCTGCCGAGGTTGCGAAGAACTACGCGCACCATCACGAATCATCTCAGTGGTTGAGACGCGTCATGATTGTCATCGCCACTCACTCGTCACGTAGGCAACGCCAAGTGCTTCGGTGGTTCGATACTCGGCCTTTTGGAACTGAAAACGTCCAGGTACAGGCACCGTTGCATGTGCAACGCTGTCGAGTGTGATCAAACCATACAACAGTGCGACCAGGCATAACAGCTTTTGAGGCAGGTGCATGGACCACTGGTTCATCTGCCTCTTCTGCTTGTCGTTGTTGTTGGATTCGCTTCGATCTTGAGGGGGGTTCTTCCGTGGCCAAGACACTTTGTATTTTTGGCCAAGCTAAGTCCTCCCCGACGAAGCGACGCTCGATGGCCCGTAGGAGCCGTTGAGCCGTTGGAGCCGTTGGAGCCGTTGTGCTGCTGTCAAGCTCATCTTGGTATTGTCCAGAGGCAGCTCGTGGACTTTTAGCTATCGTCAGACCCCGCTCTGCATCAGTCGCAGCGCAAATCCAACGTGAGTTGGCTCGAGACTGGAACAAAGGAAGCGCGCGTGACCTGGTGCCGTTGGTAATTTAGCGCGTCGACGGGCTCGGCTTTTTGCCGTGTGTTGAAGTAGACGAGTCCAACTGCACATTGCCGACCCTGGCCACACGTTGAACTCCATGAGTGGAGGCAGCCGCTCGGTCGCCACGACCCCAACCAACGCCAGCAGCAGCAGCAGCCGAAGCAACAACACCTCGATGGATCTGTTCCAGACGTTGTTTGTGGATCTCGGCAAACAAGCGATGGCGTTTGAGAAGATCCTGCGCGTGTTGTGCAACAAGATGGACGTTCTGGACAAGTGGCTGACCGAAATCAGCTTTGGCATGAGCGAGTTGGACGTCAAACTCGGCAACATTGCGCACAACATTGAAGGCACCACGGGTGATCAAGAAGACACGTCATCGCGAAAGCGTTGGGCTCCCCCGCTAGTCGACTCTTTGGCTCTTGAAGACCCACAAGAACCTGCTGCATCGATGGACCAGACGAGCGAGTTGAGCCAGAAAAAACAAATGCTTTCGCGATTGGCGTCCAATTTGTTGCTGACACTCGTGGACAAGACGGGGGCTACGACCCAAATGGATCCACCGGATGCTGCCACCACCACCAAGGCTTCTGGAGCTACCGCGGCAGCTGCCTTGTCGAGTGCCGCGACGTTCAAGAAGAGGAAGAAGAAGAAAGACAAGGAGAACGCAGCGACTGCCTCCTCTTCCAACGAGGCCAAAGCAGTCACACAAAAAGCCACGAAACAACCGCCAGCACCAGCACTTGCTGCAGAACCCGCCAAAGACGAATCTACTGTCGTCCAAGAGCCACCGGCGCTGGAAAAGCAAAGCAGCGTTCGAAAGGCGTCGACATTGGAAACGCTGCGTCGTCTGCCCAGCGGACGATCGCAAAAGAATCTGTTGGCGTCGTCGGCCGAACAACTGCAAGCTCCAGAGACGGCATCGAAACCCGTTGAGCAACCAGGCTTTGATGAACACGTCGCGTCACAACCATCGCCTAACGTCGATGAACAACACGAGGCGGTGGAGCAACAAGAACCAGTTCCATCGATTGTGTCCGATCCCGAGCCAACACCGCAAGTTCCGACAAATCCAAAGCACGAACAAGAACAAGAAGAACAGACCCACAGCAGGTTGAAAGCAGCCGACCCACATCAGCAGGCGATGACCAACCCGTCAGAGTCCAAAGCGGAAACGCCGTCGAGTGATGACATTCAAAACGATCAGAGCGATCCTTCTTTGGTGCCGTTGGGACTTTCACCTCAGATGAGAGAAAGCCCACAACAAGTTCATGAAGATGCCAAAACTGACAACCAAGTCCCCGTGGACGCCACAACACACGACCAAAACCTCTCCCTACAAACTGAACAAGAACCGTTTGCTGCTTCCGACGACAAAAGATCTTCAACAGGTGCGTCCGAAGAACTGAAAGTGCAAGTTTCGTCGCCAACAACATTGCAATTGGATGCTGAGCCTCTTGCTGTGGTAGAGCTTTCACCGGCTTCCGAAGTCACATCGTCCGAGTCCACGGGTATGACGGCAAGGTCGAGCCCTGAGCCAATGGTACAAACCATCGCGCCAGCTGAGCAACAAGAACCAGTGGCTCCACCCGTTCGGCAAGCACCAGCGATGCCACCAGAACTCGACCCGCCGTCACAAATGCAACCAGCCAACGAACTACTCGACGATCCCCACAAACCAACTGTTGTTGCAGAACCCAAAGGAGGCATTTTGACGCGCAAATCCAGTAGTCGACGTCGATTGAGTGAGAATCCTCGAAAAATGAGCAGTTCCAAGTCGCTTCGACGGTTGTCACGCCAAGAATCGGCCCAAACGGTGGCCCAGCTTGCTGCGGACGCGTTGTCTCCACCTCGAAAGGGTCGACGCAGCTCAAGTTCGCGAAAGCTGTCCATTTCGGTGCCACCACTGCCGAGCAACCCCAACGACTCGACAGTATCCGCTCTATCAACGTCGCAAATGGTGACTCCGGCTACCGCTTTGTCCAACTCGGACGGAGACGACGACGATGACAACGACGATAACGACAACGACGACGAGGAAGATGGGTCTTCCAGATCGGATACTTCGGAATCAGAGCCCACCGAGCCAAACTCGGATCCAACAAGTGCGTTGCGGCGTCGCATCAGCCAGCAGACTTCGCAGCAACTCTCCAAGAAACAACAAGAACGGGAGCGATTCCTCACCGACCCGGTGTACGCGCAAGCGCTTCGTGAACGTGGCCAATCTTTGTGGCGCAGACTTCGCGACCACGTGCACGAAGAAGCCAAGAAACGCACCAGCAGTAACATTCTGTTCAAGCGCAAGAAGAATCTGTTCACGGTGTCGTTCCGCATGGAACTGCTCGAAGAGAAATCACGAGTTGAGTGGCTGCTTGGGTTCTCTATCGTTGTGCAAATGGTTGCTAATTTGACTCGCTCGCTCTCTCTCTCTCTGATGACGTTGATGACTTGGATGGCTTTGGCCAGGAATTGTTCAGCATCGTCAAGCAACTGACCAACGCGATGAAGACCAAACTAGACAGCAGTGCCATTGACGCCACACGACGCTACGTTCAAGACATGGAGCTGAACATGCAGCTATTGGAGCGCAAAGTGATGACCACGACGAGTCCATTGGCGTCGCGCATGGACAACCTCACCGAAGCCATGAGCAAAATGCAACAGGAGTCCCACGAACAACGGGTCTTCTGGCAAAAAATGTGCTTGGACCAACAGCAGAGTGCTGCGCAACTCATGGAGCAAATGCGGCAACGAGTGGAGCAGACGGTGGGCAGCCTTCACGATCAAGTCAACATTATGAAGCTGGAGATGGAGGTAAAGTGAATGGCAGCCAGAGAAGACGGTCATTGCGCAGCGTGGATCAGTTGGCTGACGATGGGTGTGGAACCTATTGCAGCACAAACATGTCGAGTTGATGGACGTCTCCATCATGCTGGACTCGTTGCAGCATTCCATGCGCAAAAAAGCAGACGCCACGTCGGTGCGAAGGTATGCAAAACTCTCCCGTTTGGTTGGTTCTGGAATGCAGTCGAACGCGGATGGCTCGTTGGCGTTTGTGTCAATGGTCTAAACTGCCTGCACTGTAGCCTTCAAACGCGGCTGACCAACCTGACCAAACCAGAAGACGACGACGACGACTGTCTCGTTCGCTGCTTGTCCTGTCACAAAGAGCTCGCGCCTGCTCTGCTTGCCAGACAAGAACAGCAACAACAAATACAACAGCATCTTCCACCTCAGCAGCCACTCATTCATTTGGATACTGGCCAAGACGTGTCCAAGCGAATCGTCAATGCCTTTCCGGCTCCAAAGGTTGCCAGCGTCACAAGGATGTTCAGCGTGATGGTGCTCTTCTGACTCTTCTACCGTTGGTCGCAAACAGCTTCGTCGCCTGGGTTCTGCGCATAGTTCTCCAACGCCAGCTCACCACTCAGCAGGTAGGCGGTGGTATATGGGCTTCCAGTAGGTGCTTTACGTGGTCTGGCTCACACTCCAATCGTCAATGGAGCAGCACCAACGCCCATGGCTGCGTCTGGGCAACCTCCACAAGTTCCGGTGCTACCAATGAATGAAACACTACAACCCAACGAAGCACCGATGCTGGAGGAGCCCTACTTGACTCCTTTTACTGCCCGATCTGCATGCAATTCGCCGGCTTCCAGCAGAGCCAAACAGCTTCACATTGATCTGGAACTCCATCTGAACAACCCAAGTCGACCGATCAGTGCGTCCGTCGTGCTGCAGAAGAAAAGAGGTGTCGCTTCCAAGTACAAAGTGCCGACCGCCATTGGATCCAGTGGCTTAGGGGCAGGTGGTGGTAGCGGTGGCGGGGGCGGCATCTCGGATACTTCCGAGAAGTAAATGGTTTGAGTTGCATCACGAGACGACAAAGTCAAAGGACGGAGGCATGGAGGAGACCGAGGTTTGTGGAGTGGGTGACTTGTTGTGGTGTCTCGACGGTGGCCGTCCATGGCGGATGCGCATCATTTCCTGGGCTTCGCGGACTTGATCAGCTTTCTCCTCACTCTGGCGAGTCTCGTGTTTGGTGACAAGCTTTTCTTCCTGTTTCATCAGCGCGAGATCTTGCCGGTGCAGCAAATCGAGCTTTGACCCGACGGATGGTGTGGCCACGGAAGCGTCAACACTTTCCAGGTTGAGCAGTCGAGTAATAGCTTGCGAGGATAGCTGAGTCTGCGGTCGTCTTGCATGGAATCCAAAGATCTCTTGTTGATTTGGAGAAGCCGTGGAGCCGGCGGCGCTGGTGGGTTGAACGACGTGGAGCGGCTTGGATTTGGATGTCATCGGTCTCGTTCCGACCGCCGAGAATGAACCAAGTGGAACTCGACGGGTCGATGAGGCCGAGAGAACTCCTCGGCGGGGCACCGGCGGCTTTGTCGTGGGGTTTCGCATCGTCTGCAAATTGATGCCGCAGAGATCGGAGTAGTTAGCCTTGACGGCAGGAGGCTTTGTCGGAACAGCCAACGGTGTTTCAACGGCACTCTCCAGTTGGATTACTCGACCATTGGGATCCACTCTTTGACGGAACAACACGCGGCTTGTGGATGGCGATGGCAGCGTGATTGAATTGGAACCAGTGGTTATATTGTTGTTGTTGTTGCTGGCGTGGACCTTGGATGGAGTGACCAGGCGTGAACGTGTGACTGCATTTTGAGTTCTCCAACAACGTTGTTTGGCAAGAAAGACGCCAATCTCACCCATCACACGGTCCCCAAGCCACACAAACGCAGTTCGCTCAAGCACTTTGGTCGGTCCGTCTCCCCCAACGTGCCGCGGAGGCAACAAGAGCGCCGAAAACGTCGTCACTATCGGTGTTTCGGCCACAAAAAACTCTTTGCCATTCGATGTTTTGCTACTGGAGTGTTGCCCTGACCTCGTGGTTTCTTGATGGCTCGGCGAGTCACCTCTTGCAGACAAAGATGATTCATCCGTGGAGGTGGACTTGATGCTGGTGCTGGTAATCGTTCCATTCGCGTACAGAGAGCTGAGAAAGTCGTCCAGAATGATGGACCCGCTCTGAAGCGAAGCCGTTTTGGCATCCAACACGATTCTTTCTTCGCGAATGGAAGAGGAAACAGCTCGAGAGAATGCAGACGCCGCTTTGCGCACATGCCGACAGTTGTGGACCACGCAGGCACCGCTTTCGACAATGTGAAGCATGCCATCTTCTCCGTTTTTCGCTCGAACGTCTGTTCCAACATAAGGATAAGCAGAATGAGTGACTGCTAGGTTAACAAAGCTTGACGATCCCAGAGAACTGCGGGAGGGTGCGATTGGATCCATGCAATATACGACTTACGTTCTCCAATGCGAAACGTATGCTTTTGCACGGCGTAGTACAGCGAACACCATTGCTCGAGTTCGAGGCGACAGATTCCATCGAACCTCTCGCGAAGGAATTGCCATTTGGCGACCATCGTCGAGGCTTCGGGCCAGGCATTGCGAAAGTTTTGCTGGGGCACCAACAACAATTTGGTGTCCTGAGTGGTGGCCATCGCGTTGATCTGTCGTCTCGAAGAATTGCAGAGAAACTCGAATTCGCCAAACAGTTCGCCCGGGTGCACAAAGCGAACGATCATTTTGGGCGACACAAATTCGTATGCATTGGCCAATTGAGAACTGGACGGAACCACCATTTGCTGCAACGCGATTTCCCCGTCGATCACAATGTAACAATACTCGATGGCATCGTCGCCTCTTGAAAACACCAGCGACTCCTTGTTGAGGTTTTGCACGAGTGCTCCTTTGCACAACGCGTGCAATTGCGATCGTGGAATCTGGTCCAAGTGCGGGATGCCCTGCAACAAGTCGACGACTAGTCCGACCCGATGCTCGCGAGCTTCGTCCACGACCGAAAACCATTTGGAACGAAGAGCGCGACGTTGAATGACTTGATAAATGGCCATTTTCCATCGTTCTCGGCTTGACCTGAACGCATGGAGAGCAACATCATGGATTCTTAGGCGAAAAAGAATAATCACAGAGGTTAGCCCATAACTCTTGCTTGCTCACATGGTTTGATCGAGTCTGCTGGATGGACGCGATACGACAAGACGCGGAGGGACACTGGCTCCATCGTTTATTGGTGATGCAGTCAAGGAAGACCCGGTGAGAACTTCTTGATAGTGTTCTTGTGAGAGACACAAGAAGTCACAGCGTTGCTCGCCATCCTGGAAAGTCACAGCAGTGTGCTTTCGTTGACTTCCGATTCCGTTTTGAATGGCTTCTTCACCAAAGACATCTCCAGGAGCCAATTCCCAAAAGACTTCACCCAACGTACTGCTCTCGACATGATCAACGCCACTCGAACCTGGAGACAAGACGTACCTGTGGACCAGTAACAACGACACGAAGGTGAGCAGGATTTGTCCATGAACGGAGAATCACATTGTTGCAACTCACACGCGCACTCTGCCAGCCACGATGAAATAGGCGGCTTTAGCTTCTTCACCTTGTTGGTACACTAAAGAGCAAAGGTGAAGGTTTAAACGCACCCACTCTCCTTGCCCACTAAGCAATCACTGGTGTACTCACAGATGGTAGCATCATTGAGACTCATGCGCGTCAAGAGACTTGCAGCACGGATGCGTTGGGTCATAGAGAGTTTGGAGGATGGAACCATCTCGGCAATCACTTTGAGGTACATTGGCAGGGACGTGGTGGTGACCGGTTCGCGTTTGAGCGAGGTAGTGTGTCGTCTGAAATATTCGTCGAGCTCGTTGAGGATTGCTCGTGATTCGGGTGAGGAAGCACCAGTGGCAACGCACAGCAGAATGCCAATTTCACAGTCGGTCACCGTGACTGCGCTTTCGTCATAACGGGCGTCATGGCTGCTGCTGTTGGATCGATCCCGATCCCGATCACGTTCGTGTTGATGGAGATCGAACGGTCGTTCTTCTCGCAAAAACGGCGACAATCGGCCAAAACAATCACCAACAAACACATCACGAGCACTCAGAGCGCCATCACCGATGGATTCATCTGCGTCTCGATCAAACACCAACCAGGCATGGTTGGTACTGGCTTGGGACCGTCGAGTGTGTCGTTGCCGTGACGTTGGTGACGACGAACCTCCTCCACCATTAATGTCGGTAGTAGAGTTGGTTCTACTCGTGCGTCGGAGATTTCGGTGGTTCCCGTGCACAAACACGCGAAGACGGCCAGATAGCACCACATACAAAATGCGGCGAAGCGGATCACCCATTTCGTAGATGACTTTCTTGGCCGGTACCCGCACAACTTCCAAGTGATCGACAAAGCGTTCCACGATTTTACGTGGCATTCCTTGTAGCTGCTTGGCGTTGGTGAAGAGCAGATCCAATTGCGGTACACTCATCAGGGTCGACAGTCTTGGAACGACCTGGTGGTGTTGATGGTGATCAGGACTCGAAGCAGTAGGTCTGCGAAGACCACCACCAAACGCAGCAGCCACGATACTTCCACCAGCAATGCCACCTCGTTGAGGAGAGCCTTTTCCTCGCTTGGGGAGTTGCAAGACAATTCGCTTAAGCACACGCACGGGGTTGTAGACGAGAAACTCATCGACTTCGCCGAGGAATAACCGCACACAGGCATCATCCAGGCGAAGCAAATGGATTTTCTCGGCGCATTCGCTCTTGAAATCCAACTCTTTTTCTCGCGGCAGTGTGAGGCCATTGGAATACCCCACGTACGAAAACGGACTGATGGTTTTGGTGAAGATCTGTAGTTGACCAAAGCAGGCGCCGCAGGGAAGAATGCTCACAGGCTCCTCTTTCTCTTTCTTGGCCACGTACCCATTGCATGGGTCCGTATCCATGCCATTGACGCCATTGACTCCAGCGCCACCGTTGCTGCCGATAAGCATGGACCCTCGTCGAGCACTGTTGGCGTCGTACCGAGACGGTGCCTTGGGCTTTCGAAAGGAGATGGCGGTTCGCAAAAGCTTTGGTGGTTTGCGTGGTTGACGTTCAGAAGGAGCCCCCGAGTACGAGCTGGTGGACAACAGCTTTGGCGATTGCTCGGCGGTTTGAAACACCCCGACATACCCTAACAGAATCACTAGCATGGCCGACACGTCTTGGCTTTCATGTTGGATGATGGTTTTACAGTCGACGCACGTTCTGGATGCATTCAGACACACCCCATCGAGGATTTGGCTTGGGAGCAACCGGAAAAACACCCTCGCAGGGCTCACATGCAGCAAAAAATGCTTGACATAGGCCACGTCCTGGTCGGTTCGATCGTGCGGAAGGGTTTGGCTCAGAATGCGCATGGTCTTGTCGAACGTGAACGTGGTCATTTCGAGATATCTGTTCCAAAGCGTTAGATAGTCTTCTTGGAGAAGAATCAGCACGGCGCAACTCTCGCCGCGAGTCGATTGGTTCTGCAACGTGGCACCCTGCACATGGTGTTTCTCCAACAGACAGCTCTCGCCGTATGCCATGCCCTGGGTCAGTGTGCATACTTGCACCAGAGACGTTGGCTGTGGTGCATACTTGACACTGGATAACTTCCGAGCCGCACCTCCTAGCCCGTTGCTATGAACATAATGGCCACTCAGACGCATTTCTTCGAGCGACGGCGCTGCAAACACGGCCACTTCGCCTCTCAGCACCATCCAAAGCGCGGGATTGACGTCATCGGCGTAGCACAGAAATTCTTCCGTCTGGAACGTGCGATACAAAGTCTTTTTGGCCAGTTCCGCAAAGAATTCCATTGGAAACACGCGAAAACACTTGAAGCGACCCATGAACCGAAACAATTCCTTGGCGTACACCACTTCTTTCTTGCGCAAATCATCGCGCGTGATGCTCATCATGGAGGACAAAGACATGCTGGAGATCTCGGACGAGAGCCTTCGCGATGCCTGAAACATTTCTTTTATGTCTTCCATCAGCTTTTGTTCTCCTTCGACGTTGAATCGCGCGACACGCTTGTAGTCTCCCTGGGTGATGTACGCCGCAACTGGATGTCATACGAACAACCAGACAAAGAACACAGCAGCGGACACATGAGAAACAACCCGAGTCGTTTGTGTTCCTTGATGCCACCCATAGTTACCAGTGTTGATCTGCGCCACGGCTGTAAACTGCCGGAAGAGTCGGCCAGTGAGAGCATCCTGTTTAGGACGCACACATGGGTGGACGATGAGGCTTCAATACGTCATGACAACGTGGAGACCTCTCTGGAGCATGTACCTCGCCACAGGCATCGCCTGAATTTGAGACATCGATCCAGTCGCCGTATTTGATACCTTGGGAAAGTGTTTCGCGATGGCACCGACGATACCAACACGAATAATGCTCGCCCTCAAACGCTTGTTGCAAGAAGTTTGGATTGTGATAAGTACAAATGGAACCCGAAATGACGCAAAAACGCCCGCTGCAGCTGGAAATGGCGTCGCCCTGGTAGAACAGCACTTCGCCTTCGTAAAAGGTGTCGATGTGGAGTACACGCGCTACCGCTTGTTCATGGCGTTCAGGACCAAGATGACAGGGAATAAACAAGGAGTCAACACCCCAGACACGTTCCCCACGCGACAACCAGCGACCTCACCATCTAGCGAAACATTGGAGAGCATGGCGAAGAATTTGGCGGATCGCAAAAACTCTGCCTGGAAGGAGTCAGACGCTTGCCAGTGTCATTGATGAAGAACGCGGCGGCAGTGGAAGAGGTAGAAGGCCCGAAGCACTCACAAGCAGTTTGATGTCGACTTCGTTGCGGTTGAAGGTGCTAATGGCGGCCAAATCTGACAGATCAACATGCGGTGGCTTTGCAGCCAACGACAAATCAAATGAAGCAAGTGCACTCACGGTTTTTTTATCGTCTCTTCAAACATTTTGATTTTGGCATGGGACCAGCCTTTCAACACGGCGGATTGAGCAGCCGACGCAAATGCCATGCGCATTTTCTTGCCCGAACGATTGTACTTGGAGCTCAGCAAAAGGTTTTTGCGGAACAACAGCAGCACGTACGTTGCTGCACGCAGTTTGCGCCATCGTCGACGAGCTTTCGTGTGCTGTTCAGGCGTCAGCGTGAAGAGTTCCACTACTTGCACCGCTTCAAAGTCTTGGGTTTCCTTCTCCTGCAGCTGTTCTCCGTCGAGTTGCTCCTCTAGCTGCTCTTTATCACCATCGTCTTCGTCTTGGTCGTGTTCTTCTTCCACTTCTTCGATCTCGTGCGCGGTGAGAAGCGGTCTAAGCGAATGGTCGGCTTCTTTTTCTTGCTCTTCCTCCGCTTCGTGGACTTTCTGGATCAAGCCACTTGCGTAGAGCGATCGGTGGCTCTGCTGACGACGCAGCATCGTCGTTGGCGCGTTTGGCCAGCAAGCACCCCAAGGATCAAAACGGTTGGAGCGTTCGTTGGTCACACGATCCACCCAGTGGCGTTCCGAATCGGTTTCATGACTATCATTGACTCCCATGTTTAGCCTCCCGACCCCCCCAATCCACAACAGTCTTGACGGGTCGAGAGGGAGCAGATGGATTCACACAAAGTGAGCGGCCAAGTTTCGAGAGGTTTCGAGAGGTTTCTCGATGTGGAGAACTCTGGGCGCTCGACACGTTCTCTCTTGGTGGCATCCCATTGAAGAGGATCGTTTGACCAAGTCTGGATCACGTCTGTGTTCGCAAGTCTTGAACGACTCTGTCCATTCGCCGCCGAGCTCAGCACATCAATTGATCGAGAGAGAGAATGTGTGTGTGTGTGTGTGTGTCGGTTCCTTCCATTTGCGTGTCATTGCACTCGTTGGAGATTCCTTGCGATGACCTTTCAAGATTCTTCCCTTGGCAGTAGCCACCCGTTATGATTTGATCGATGCAACCATGTCATCTCCACCATTCCTCAACGCACAAAACAATCGATAGACCCTCACATCGGTTTTTCAAACGGGTGTGGTTGGCTCCAAGAAAGTCGTCGACTCGTCTCTTCACCTGGTGGTCCCGCGGTCATAGAGCAAAAAGCCCACCAAGCCCTCCCTCCCGACTGACCGACTGACTGGTGAGCGAGCAAGTGGTGCACACAGACAGAGCAGACTCACCTGCTGCTGCTGCTTCTTCTCCTTTCGTTTTGTTCCTTTCGCGACGACCAGTCCAGTCCAGAGGTGCCACAAACGAAATTCCATCGGGTGCCCGAGCTCAAAAATGTGCGGAATCATCGCCTTGTTGCTCGCCAACAAATATGCCCACGCCAACCAAATGCTCTATGACGGACTCACGGTACTACAACATCGAGGACAAGGTGGGTGGGTGGGTGGTTTGTTTGTTTGCGCGCACTTGTCTGCGTTGGTCTTGGTCGCATGTGGTTTCACGCATGGGCGTGTTCCAACTCGGCCCTAACCAACACGCACATCATGATGAACGCCATGCCTGCTTCTTCTTCTTCTTCTTGAATGAGCCTCTGGCACTGGTGTTGTCGCTGATAGTCAAAAGCGGCGTTGTTGGCATCACTCACCATGCATTCATTCATGGTGTTCATCGTGGCTGACTGACTGATTCACGTTTCTCGCGTAGATGCCGCCGGGATCATGACGTGCGAGAACAAACGCTTGTATTTGCGCAAGGACAATGGTCTCGTGCGCGATGTGTTCAAGCAAAACCACATGGTGAATCTTCGTGGATCCATGGGCATTGGCCATGTCCGCTACCCGACCGCAGGTTCCTCTTCTTGTGCCGAAGCGCAGCCGTTCTACACCAATTCGCCGTACGGCGTCGCACTCGCGCACAATGGCAACTTGACCAATTCCCATGATCTCATTGATCAGCTCTCCAACACAAACTTTCGTCATGTCAACACCGACTCGGTAAGCTGGATGCCCTTCCTTGCCGGTGGCGAATTTTCCATCTGATTCGATGGCAATCAACAGGACTCGGAGCTGCTCTTGAACATTCTCGCCGACGAATTGCTCAAGCATGTCAACAAGAAACTGGACGAAAACACGATTTTTGATGCCGTGTCCGGGCTGTTTAAACGCTGCCGCGGTGGATACGCAGCCGTGGCCATCATCAATGGCTTCGGTGTGCTGGCGTTCCGCGATCCCTATGGCATTCGTCCACTAGTGTTTGGCTCGAGCAGCAACCAGTATGGCACCGACTACGTGGTGGCATCCGAGAGCGTCGCCATCCACAGTCTCGAGTTTGATCTGGAGCGAGATGTCGCCCCCGGCGAAGCCATTTTGTTCAAACACGGTGGCCAATTGTTCACGCGCCAGTGCGCACCAGCCGTCACTTTGTCGCCGTGCATCTTTGAATACGTGTACTTTGCACGACCGGACTCGGTGATTGATGGCGTCTCGGTGTACCAAGCGCGTCAAAACATGGGCTCCAAGCTGGCCGACAAAATACTCAAAGAACGACCTGACCATGGCATCGATGTGGTCATCCCCATTCCAGACACGAGTCGAACGTCTGCGCTGGAAGCCTCGAGACGCCTGAACTTGCCGTATCGTGAAGGATTCGTCAAGAATCGATACATTGCCCGAACGTTTATCATGCCTGGACAGGTAGGTTGGCTTGGGAAGAGTCCGAAAAGCACTTGTAGTCGGGTTTCTGATCAATGCTCACATGGAGCAGGTGATGCGCAAGAAAACCGTTCGCATGAAACTGAATGCCATTCGTTCCGAATTCCAAGACAAAGTCGTGCTGCTGGTCGATGACTCGATCGTTCGCGGCACCACTTCTCGCCAAATCGTTCAAATCGCCCGCGAGAATGGCGCCAAGGCTGTGTATTTCGCATCGGCAGCTCCTGCGATTCGTCACCCCAACGTGTACGGCATCGATATGCCAACGCGGGAAGAATTGATCGCCCACAACCGAACCGAAGAAGAGATAGCCAAAGAAATCGAAGCCGACTGGGTCATATACCAGGATCTGGAAGACCTGGAAGAGAGCGTGCGCCAAGAAAACCCGCAACTGAAGCAATTTGATTCGTCTTGTTTCAACGGCGAGTACGTCACCACTGACATTGACGAAGAATACTTCCAGCGATTGCACGCCGAGCGCAACGACGCCAAAATGCTGCTAAAAAACAGCGGCGTCTTGGCATTTGGTCGCACCATGTCGGGACCAGTCTTCAACGACGAAGTGATTGACATGTACAACGCGCCACTGCAAGACAATAGCGCGGCATAAATCTCGTGACGTGATATACAGAAAAGAATAAACGGAAGAGCTCTCTTTTTTGCGTTGTTGACGTGCTGTAGTTACGTGATGGTTGTTGTCGATCTTCGTTCGAAAAACAGACCTGCAAAACAACGATTCCTCTAGTTCAGACGCTGGAGACGGTGATATCACCCCTCAAATCCCTGGCATCTACTGGAACGTCAATTGGCTCTGATCAAAATATGTCTTCAGCGCACTCAACAGAGGTGGTGCCAAGTGCTGCTGGGCAACTGTTGAAAGCTATCGACACACCATCACGCGAGGTCAGTGACATCCCACTCGATTGGCGCAATCTAACAAGATGAAAGAAAGCCACAGATAAAAACGCTCACCACGCCAGGTTTGGAAGCCGAAACTTGAGCAAGCATCTCCACAAGGTACTGTCTTCCCCCCTTGAATTCCGCCAAATAATCCACCGGAAGGGACGAGGCGAAAAACAGTTTGGAGTACCCAGCTTCGTACCCCGTTTGTTCTAACTCTAACAAAGTTTCCTCTTCGTCTTTGACCGCAACAAGGGTTTCTTCGCTGTCTTCTAGAATGCGAATCGCAGCAGTGAGCAATTTGCTCCAGAGTTCAGGCTTGGAAGCATAAATCTCCAAATCACACATCAGGCGGGTCAAGGCAATCAAACACGCCTTGCGCTCCATACCACCACGAGCACGAACCGCATTGTCGATCCACACGGGATCCAAGAACATGACTGACATGCCTTCCTGCAACGCTTCGAGAGACGACATCAGAACGTTTGGACCGAGCTTGCTAACCAAAATGGACAGCGTAAACACCAGATCCTTCGAGTATGCGATGGAGTTGCGACCAGCCATTCGTGATTGAAGTCGGATCATCAGGATCTTGATGAGCTCATTCAGGAATTGACTATAGGATTCTTTTGGCATAAACGCCAAGAGTGCGCGCAACAAAGCGAACGCAAAAGTTTCAGTTGTACGCGACGAAACCAGTTTCTGGAATACACCTAAGATGCCAGGCACCGACTGGGCCACCTCTGCAGGCGCTTGACGCATGTAGGCTTCCAAAAGCTTCACAATGGCGGGAGCATTACTGACCTTTTCCCAGAGTGCAGGAGTCAACAGCACAGGGAACATACTCATATATGCAGGCGAGACGCCTGCAGGTCGCAGTTCCAACAATTGAGCAAGCACCTGATACACATATGGAGATAAAGCCTCGACATCGTTGGCCAACACTGTCTGGAAAGGAGGGAACAATAATTCTTCGAAGCGTTCCGTTGCGGCAGGGTTGGTCTTGCAAACGTTGAGAATCAACACCGACAAAGACTCGAATAGATAATGACTGAAGGAGGGGTTGCTTGGGTTGGCACAAATCTGCTTAAGAACTTGAGTCAATTTGCTGACTGCAATATCCGTCAGTTCGATAATGTCTTCTTTGGCCACGTGCATCACACGCATGACCACTTTCATCATATAATCGTTCTCAGGGTAGTTTGGCTGCTCCACAATGACAAACACGCGCTCCAAGATCTGACGCATGTACTGACGGAGCCGCTCCTTTGAAAAACGCAAGGTCCCACTGTCTTTGACGGTCAACAACCGCTCGATGCAGGCTGCTGCATATGTATGCACCACAAACTGACTGGGATCCATGCAATTCAGTAGCAACGGGAATAGTTGCTCCATCACTTCGACCGGCATTTGACTTCGGAAAGTAGAAATAAATTTGATCGCATCAGCTTTGAGAATCATGGAACCCTGTTGGGTGGATGACAATTCAGGGATGACCTCGGCCATAAAGAAGTCCATCAGCGGTACTCTTGGGTTCACTTCGGAGACACCTCGAAGACGTGATTGTTTCAGAGCCGAGAGGGCAATCACCAGATTGATGGACACATCCTTGAGTGCCCAATTCTGCATTGGGTCAGCTTTGTATTGCTTCAACTGAGCATCAATGGTCGCCATGCAAATGGTCATGGTTTCTTCAAACAAACTCAACAAGCCACGAACAAGTTCTCTTGCGGCGCTTCTTCGGCTATCACCGTCCGATCCTTCAATATCACGACGAATGTAATCCATCGGGTTGTCTTCAAACAGCTCTTCATCCGACGTGCGCAATTGCAGATTGGTCACGACAATGCTGCAAATCTGGGTCAAGATCTGAGTCTGGTCAAACAAGTGACGGTTAAGGCTTCTTGACGCCACCAGCGTGAGAAACTTCATGCATTTGGCCGACAATTCGTCGTGTTTCGGTTTCAACGTGATGCGGTTCGACAGCAAATGCCAGATCACTTCAATGAATTTCTCCAGATACGGCTTGAATTCTTCATCGTATTTGTCGGCATACAGATTGATATTCTCGACGATCGCGATCAGAAGGGCATCAATTTGGTCCGGTTCATCATCATTGTCAGCATCTACCAGCGCCGGGTTTTCAAAGCTGAAATAAAACAAAAACTCGGTCATCCAGCTCGAAATGTGGTCTTCAAAGTACTCCGGAATGTCCAGCCAATTCAGCGAATAGAAAATTCGACTCATGATACGCAAGGCCGCAAAGATTTGCCTCAATTCTTGTGGTGGCGGGGTGGCGCTGCGAAGGCTTGCTCCTGTTTGCATAAAGAATTGCAGCAAGGGTTCCTACCACAAACATACGCAATTCAGCTTAATCTGGATGTGATTTTGCTCATACACAGTCCAACCATAGTTACAATATGGCTCACCTGGAAGACCTCGAGACAGTGTTTGAGTTCGCGATAGAGCGAATCTGACTTGAACACGTTGCGAAAGCGTTTGAAAATGGTGTTGGCCGTCATCAACACACCGTTGCGCACTTGCCAATCGGTTTCGGTCTTGAGCTTGTGCACTAAATCCGACAGCAAGTTTTGCCAGTCTTGTGGGAAATCGTATTCCCCGATGGTCGTGAGTGCCTCAATCAATTGCTTTTGGATCGCGTCGGGCATGCGACACATGAGGTCCACCAGATGCTGTTTGACGACATTTTTGGCTTCCAGGGGGATACAGTTTTGCTTTTCGGGGTCCCAGTTGTGACGAATGAAATTCTTGAACAACAACGCGGAAGCCAAACGGATCTCTTTGGCTTCCTGGGCGTTTTCCAGCACTTGCAACAGCAACAGAATGTAATTGGGCTCTTTGGAGAGTTGCTCCAGGTATTTCTCAGCGCTTTTGCGGGTCTCAGCATACGGAGACAGGGTCTGCTCGAGACATGTGCGCAGCATCTGCATGGTTTCGGCAGGAGCAGAGGCACTGGTCGCCATGATGGAAAGAGAACACCCGGGTTTCCTTTAGAGGTTTTAGTTGCTTGCTGGATGGCGGCGGCGCGCGCACAAAACTCAAATCAAAGAGATTGGTGTGGCTTGAAGCAGTGGTACACCAAAAGGATTTTCGAGAAGACATTCGGTTCAGTAACCGATTGGCTGAAAACCGTTTTGAATGGATCTGGGTTCTAGAGGTACTGTGAAGTATCAATTCGATGAATCGTGACGTAGTTTTGGTGGAGACACCACGAAGAATGAATTGCATGTGTGGGGTTGGTCCACGTGGATACCGTACGTCAGCGAGAAACGCCAGAAAAAGTGACCAGCCTGACCAGGATGATGCATCATCGCGATTCAAAGAGTTGACGTGTACCTAGAGTGCGCAGAGGTTAGGCCCTACACAAGCCAATCAAACGCGGGGATCGCGCCAGCAACCTCTGTGGTTCAAGTCTACCGTAATTTGTCAAAGATTCCACCGGAAGGACAGGACAAGGAGGAGGATCTGTTGGCATCCAATCCATCGGAACGGAGCGACAGTCAGTCGCGCATTTGACAAGCAACAAGCACCCCAGAAACCGACAGACACACAGACAGACCCTCTCAAGCACAAGACCATGAGCGGCAAGAACTATCAAGACGAACACCATGGCTTTGGAACCAAAGCCATCCACGTAGGCCAGGAACCCGACGCTCTCACCGGCGCCGTCGCCGTGCCCATCTCACTGGCCAGCACCTTTGCCCAGAAGTCACCTGGTGTGCCCATGGGCAGAGATCAAGCCAATAGCTTCGGCAACGGTTGGGAATACTCGCGAACTGGTAACCCCACGCGTGGTGCCTTTGAACACGCGCTTGCCGCCAGTGAAAACGGGAAACACGCCGTCCTCTACGGCTCCGGTATGGCCGCCGCCACGGCCATTGTGCACTTGCTCAAGCAAGGCGACCATGTGATCAGCATTGACGACGTGTACGGCGGCACTCAGCGATACTTCCGTCGCACCGTGAACCCCACGTATGGCATCGACTTTGACTTTGTGGATATGACTGAGCCCACCAACATTGAAAAGTTCATCAAGCCCAACACCAAAATGGTCTGGATTGAATCACCGACCAACCCCACCTTGAAGATCACCGACATTGCGGCCGTGGCCCAAGTCGCCAAAAAGCACAACTTGCTGGTGGTCGTGGACAATACTTTCATGTCGCCTTACTTCCAGAACCCATTGGATCTCGGCGCGCACATCGTCATGCACAGCATCACCAAATACATCAACGGTCACAGTGACGTCGTCATGGGTGTGGTCATCACCAACGACTCGGACATCAACACCAAGCTGCGCTTTGTGCAAAACGGCATCGGTGCCGTGCCTTCGCCGTTTGACTGCTACTTGGCTATGCGTGGCTTCAAGACGCTGCATGTGCGCATGGCGCAACACGCCAAGAACGCGCAAGCCGTTGCAGAATTTCTCGAAGCGCACCCACAAGTCGAGAAAGTGATTTACCCTGGTCTCAAGTCCCATCCACAGCACGAGATCGCCACGCGCCAGGCTAAGGGATATGGTGGCATGGTCACCTTTTACGTCAAGGGCGGCATTGACAAGGCCCGAAGCTTTTTGGAAAAGTTGCATGTGTTTACGCTGGCCGAATCCCTTGGTGCCGTCGAGTCCTTGGCCGAGTCCCCCGCGATCATGACCCACGCGTCCGTTCCCAAGGAGCACCGTGAAAAGCTGGGTATCTCGGATTCGTTGATTCGTTTGTCGGTGGGCATTGAGGGCCTTCCCGATCTGATTGGCGATCTGGAGCAAGCACTGGCGTAAAAGACAGGTGGTGCATGGATGATGATGCTATAGAGAATGAATGACACACCAGCAAAAAAGATCGGTTGGGTTTGTATTGGTATCTGTATGTGTTGTGTTGTTGCTACTAAACTGACTCAATCAATACAAAAAGAGGATATACTCAAGTACCCTCTCTCTCTCTCTCTCTCTCTCTCTCTCTCGCTTCCTCCAAGTGGCCGTCCACATAGACAGCTAGACAGAGTGCAGAACAAAAACCATCAGCTGCGTCGACTTGTAGCATGTGGATTGGGCTTGACCATGACTTTTGAGCCGCCAGCTGGTTTGGCAGCACGGAACGCCAAGGTTGCGCGAAGGTCGTGCATAAGGTTGTGAGGTCGGCAAGGGGTGCTCTTTTATCCGATCACTCAGCAGTGCAAGGTTTGGGGTTGGCTGCATCAGAGATGCACAAGAAGGGAAAGAGGAGGGGGGGACGAAAGTGAGGGATTTGGGGGGCAAGGGAAAGCATGAAACCTGATGGTGAGGTGTGCATACTTTTGCAAAGTGAGCCTTTCGTAGTATTTGCGCAGACCCCCCCCATCACGAGCTGGTGTTGGGTTGTGATGTTGTCGGATTGGTGATGTGGCGAAGCTTGGCGCAACATTTCATCGGGGAACCCCAAAAAGAGGAGGAAGAGGAAATCACACACCCGAGAGAGCCTACAACAACAACTTGCTGTCGTCCAGGCCCCAACCAACGAGACATTCAACCACGGGACTGCGAGTGACTTGACGCGCGCGCCGCGAACTCTTTCCATTTTAGCCACCAGCCCCATTCTTTTTCACTCTTCGTTTCGTTTTGCTCTTGGTTGTCCCGTTGCAAGTCCCATCTCGCGAGTGTCGCTATCTATCAGTTCAGTGCCAACCATGATTGGGGAAAACCAGCCCCAACGGGAACTCACCAATGAAGAGAAACTCTCGCAACAACTCTTGTTGCATCAAAAAATCCAGGAACAAATGCGATTGCAACTCGAACTCAGCAAGAAAATCACCGAACGATCCGCCGGCTCGGCGTTTCTCAGTTCCATTCCGTCGTCGGCCACGTCCGCTTCAAGTGCGTCTTCGACCGCGTCCTCCGTTGCCGCGACTACTGCGGCAGAAGCAGCGTCCACGGCCGCCGCCGCCGCGGCTGCAGCAGCAAGAAGTCCAGCAGCACCAACTTCTGCGCCACCACCACCACCACCACCACCACCAGCAGCACCAGTGTCACCGCCACCACCACCGCCTGCGCCACTGAGTGCGCCAGCGCCAACAACTACTACACACTCCACTCCCATCGAGCTTAAATTACACAAACCTGCGTCCAATTCTTCGCCTGGGTTGCTTCCAAAGGCCCGCTTTGAAGCTGACATTGAAGACAATCTGTTTGACATGCTGGACGATTTGCTGATGATTCCATCCGGTGGAAGTCTCTTTGGCAACCCGCTTTCACCGACCCACAAAGGACCACGCGGGAGAAGTTCGAGTCGAGACAGTGATGGCGGCAATGATAGCACACGAGACAGTCTTGCGGATGTCATGGAGCAACTGGATCTGGAACTGGACGACTTTGATGTCGAAGACACGCAGAGTTTCCGCAACAAACAGAAAGAACAACCAATGCGATTTGGCTCGCGAATCATCAGTGAGAGTCGCAAGAGCTTTGATGAAGACGCCGTGGAAGACGATGTCAACGATATGGAACAATTCATTGACCACGGCATTGATGACGATGATGATGATGATGATGACGATTTGGCTGATGGTGATGAGGGCGGACGTGGAAGCTACGATGAACGCGCCCCCAGTTCTCGGGCCGTCCCGCGCGCCCGACTGTCCTCTGCCGATATGCTTGCTTCCGTGGCCAGCATTTCGAGTATGCATGAAGGTGAATTTGGTAATCTATGCGTTTTGGTATGGGAGGATGGCTTGCTTGGCCTTCGTCTGCGCATGTCGCAGTCGAAGAACTTGCCAGCCGTGTCCAAGATCACGGGCAAGAGCTCAATTTTTGGCATCCATTTGATCGAAGTCGGCGATTTCCTTCTGCAAATTGGCACACGAAAGACTTCGGAAATGAAGTTCATTGACGCTATCAATTTCTTGAAAGTGGTGGAGAAACCCTGCAAGCTGGTGTTTCGACGCGTTCATGCCGATCCCATGCAAGTGCAGCCAATGCAACAGCCTGTTAAGAGTGCAATCGCGTTAAAGCTGGCTCAGAAATTCGACGAGCTCATGAACAATGAAGCAGAAAAGTCAAATGGCGTGGTACCCGCTCCATCCGTCCAGTTGGATGCCAGATACGAAGTGAAATGGTGGGATGGCCCACTCGGCATCAGTTTGATTGCGAACCGAGATGTTCCGTATCCGTTAGTGACGCGAGTAACCGGCAAATCGCGTTCCTCTCAAGTTCAGGACGTGCAACCGGGCCACTACCTTGTGCAAATTGGCTCCTACAACACTGCCGATGGCAACTTTAATTCGGCGATCAAATTCCTTCAAAAAGTCAGCAAACCCGTGAGTTTGTTTTTCTGTCCTGGTGTGAAGAGTGGTTCCACACCACCACAAATGGGCCCTGATGAATACGAGCATACTTGGGAAAAGAAGCAACCCTTGTGGTTTACGGTCAAGGCTGGTGTTGATGGAAGAATTGTCGTGGCGGATTTGGGGAATGCGAAATCAGTGAAATCCAAAACTGGCAAAGATCAAATGTTCGGTAACCAGATTGCGATGGGTGATATCGTGGAATGGATCAATGATGAGAGCACGAAAGACATGGATTTCCACGAAGCTCTTACAAAACTGCGCACAGCCAAACGACCACTTGTTGTTCGATTTAAGCGCGCTCCACCCCAGCCATCGCCTCGCTCACACCAACGTTCGAGTGCTGGCGTGGCAACGAATGTTCGAAGTGTTTCGCCCGTCTCGATTTCGCCATCCGACCATCCAAGTGGCGCAGGCAAAGATAGTAATAGTACCAACTCCAACAATCAGAACAAACGTGGCTTCAGTCTGAAGAAGATCGTGTCGCTGGGCAAGGACAAAGAGAAGGACAAAGAGAAAGAGAAAGACAAGGAGAAGGAGAATCATCATGGTGGCTTCGATTTGAAAAAGGTGTTTGGCAAAGACAATTCATCGTCGGCGCTCGTTCCAGGCATTGGCCGCAATGGATCCCCACCTGCAGCACACCATCCGACCGATCCTAGTGAAGTGAAAAAACGATCAAACAGTGGGCCTCCCGAGCGAAAGAACGAAAAATCGGGAAACCCTCACGGTCATGGCAAGCCCCATCATACGCCTCGCAGTGCTTCCAAGTCCACTGCAGACCAGCTCGAAGTTACGGCCATCAAAACACGATCGAGCAGCGGAGCAACAACGGATGGTGCTTCTCATGGTCAGAATCACTCTTCGCCTCATACAGGTCATGGTCAATCTCATGCTTCTCCTCATGGCCAACCCCATAGCGCTTCTCCTCGTACTTCACATGGCCAGAATCAGTCATCTCAACTCCCTCATAGCCAGAATCATGCTGCTCCACATTCTGCTCCTCATGGACAAAACAGTGTTTCTCCTCGCCCAGAGCCATCCAAACCATCTGAAGGTGCACAGCGTCCCAGCGAGATCGACCTTATCTTGAAAGGCACTGGCCTTGAAAACGACTGGTATGAAGTTATTTGGCCTGAAGGAAGTGCTCTGGGTCTCACGCTGCGGGTACATCCGACAACGCGGTTCCCAGTGGTTGCCAGAGTGACGGGCACCAGCAACTTGAAGAATATCGAGCACGTACATGCTGGCGATATTCTGTTTTCTGCCAACCATGTGAACCTGTTGCCACAGCAGAAATTCAAACAGACATTGGAGGCCTTGTCGCATTTGCCCAAGCCAGCGGTGCTGCGTTTCCGCAAAGCAAGTTGTCTCGAGCAAGTGCTTGGTCGAAAACTGGTCATGCCGGCACCAACGGCTAGCTCGTCTGTTGCCGCCTTTGTCGCAGCCACGGGTGGTGATCAAGGCCTGGTGCGCGGTCCACCCATGGAAGCCAACGAATACGAGATTATCTGGCGAGAAAACTCCAATCTTGGGTTGGTGTTTAGTTCGGACCATGAAAAGCCGGTGGTGACCAAGGTTGATATTGATTGTGGTGGACCCATGCTGGCGCGTGTGGGCAATGGCGATGTGCTCACGATGATTGGCAACACAGACATCAGGAGCAGAACATTCCACAGTTCCATGACAACTCTACGAGCCATTCGGCGGCCCGTTGTGTTGCGATTTCGGCGATATGCCAATGCCAGATAGAAGACGCGACCGTGTGGTTTGTACGAAAGAAAGGGACAACTCAATCAAGATCAAGGTCAAAGAAGCAATGAATTATGGAAACCACCATAGCGAAGGATCATCGCAAAGAATATGGCAAGTTTTAGAGCGTGTTTCTCTTCGTGCTTTTCTTCGTGTAATAATAAGTTTTATTGCTTGCTGCTTGTTGTACGTCGTTGGGATATCTCTCGGTCTCTCTTAGCTAGCATTCAATCTCATCATCATCACCATCGACATTTTCCTCGGTGCCCATTATCATTGAGGCATCACTCACTCCATTCTTGACGCACTCGATAGTGACGTTGCCAGCGCCAAAGGGCTTGTTACGCTATTGTACAAACTCGAAAAAACCAAATGAAACACGCGACCGCCAAACGCCATGTCAGGACCCCTCGTCTTCACAAAGCCTTGCTCGTAACTTGTATAGCCCCGTTTCAAAACATGGTGGTAGGCGACGAATTGATCCGATCAAACTGGGCCGCGAGCGCTTGCTTTTTGGTAAGAATCTCATTACGCGAGTTTTTCAAGTCTTTCGACACGTCAGTGACGTTGATGGCATCCATGAAATTGGCCAACAACGGGGCCTTGACATTGGACGCCGGCACATTGCCTGTCAACGTGATGGGTTTGATGAAATCTTCAATCGCAAACGCAAAGTGATGTGCAATGGCGAACAGCAGCATCTCCACACAAATGATGAAATCGTTCAATGCGGATGCGATCTTCTGGGCACTCCAGCAATTGGGACAGCCAATGCCCCATTTATCCGAGATCACCCCGACCGTTTCCAGCAAAGAGATGACCAACGACTGCCAATAGGTGAAGAAAATGATCGCCTTGATGGCTAAAAACTTGGGCAGCGGTCGCACTGGCGCCAACTCGTCTTTGGTGCCCAAGAAAAACAACACCAGGCAGTACAACGCCCAACACTGGGACACGTTCATGATGAAACTCACATAGCCAAAGTACACATACGGGTTCATGAATTCACCTTCGCCATAGACCCCGGCCAGACTGGTGAACAGCACCACAATAGACATCAAAATCTTGGTTGGAATGTATTGAAGAATGCCAATGGTGGTCAAGCGTACAAATTTGCCGCCCATGGCCCAGGGTTTCATGCAGCAAAACGGTTTGGTATGGTTCACTTGCGGTTTGCTTCGTAAAGTGCTGGCCAGTACACTCTGTCCACCCAAATATTCCACGTTGAAGCAATGGAACGAGTACAATGCAAAGGCCTCGTAGCAATCGCGAATGGTCTCAAACAGCAATTTGTCGTCATTAAACACCAGTGCCAGGTACGACGTCAACGCATAAATGGGCACCATCATGAGGATCCGGATCACGTGTTTGCGGATGCTGGCACTAGGGTTGTACAGCAAATGGGTCCAAATGAGCCATCCCGACAACAAAATCGCCAATAGCGTGAAGGCACCGGAAATGGCATACGCCAAGGTCTCAATCTGCATTGGTTTGCTAGCTTCTTGGCTCGAGTTGGAACTGTTGCGGGTTTCTTTTCGAAGCGAAGACGAAGACGAAGAAGACGAAGAAGAAGAAGAAGCCGGCAAACACGCGTTGGGTTGTTGCCGGTTGCTTTGTCTGGTTGCTGGGACGCAAAAATAGCCCCCCTCCCCTCAAAAGGCCGCCCACTCCCTCCCTCCCTCACGCACTCGCTTGGTCACTTTCCGCTTTCACAAGCCAAAAGGGCTTTCGACTTTTTGGTTCTCTGCACTTGCGTCCCCCCTCTTTTCTGGTACCATGACACTGGTACACCGGGGTTGGCCTTTGATACAACCGGACTTTAGCGAGAATGGATAGACGAAGGTGGTCCACACCAAATCGTGATCGTGAAAGGTCTCACTGGGGAAAGAAAACAAATCGTTCTTGGAATGTGCGATCCCATTGTTGCCATTTTCCGTACAAGACCATACCTCTAGCCTAACCGAATTGTACAGATTGTTGCGCTCCTCGTGCAATCAACTTGTGCAAGAATACTCACTTTTTGCGACGGGGTTTGGCGGATCGAGACGACGATGAAGCTTTGGACGACACTTTTTTCTTTTTGGACGAGCGTCGGTAGTCTTCGTCATCCGATTCACCCCGAGCACGTTTCTCGGATGCATGCAAGCGATCGGCTGCTTGCGCTTCTTTCTCCAGTTCATCCCAAGTTGGCCCATCATCGTCTTCTTCAGAGGCTTCGTCGGAAGATTCTTCGTCCACAAGTGATTCCCAATCCGACTCATCCGAACCACTCGATTCACTTCCAGAATCATCTTCATCGCTGGCTTCTTCATAATTGCTATCTTCTTCTTCCTCATCTTCGTCGTCGTCGTCATCAGAGCCGTCCATTTTCAAAAACTCCCAGCCAGCTGGCTTGGGCACACCATCTTCGTCCGTGTCCAAGTAGAAGCGATTGTCCGACTTGACGGTCGTCATGATACTCTTCCAGTTGAGATTTGCCGTGCCACATGTGAAACAAAGATCAATGTCATCCAGCCACTCCTTGACGCGCTCCAGTTCATTCATAGACACCGCACTGATACGCATCGGTGCCACATCAAAGTTTTTGAAAATGAACACCACATCGAAGTTCTTGGACGAGAACATGACACGCTCAAAATGCACATGTTCCACTTCATCAAGTGTGATGATGAAGAACGGCATGTCAGTCAGACTGACTAGACAATACAGAGAAGGCTGCAGCAGCACCATCTCTTTGTAAGGCGTACCCATAAAGCCCAACTCACGGTATGGGATATCAAACTTGAAGGGTTTTCCATATCTCTCCGAGACACTTTCCATTTTATGGCAAAACTCCTTGAATGTGGTGTTCAGCTTCTCTCGCAGAGCTCGTTCACGGTTCTCTTCGTCGAGTTCATCAGGATCATACATCGAACGGCGGCGATTGTCCAGAGTCTGAGAGCCTTCAATCACTTCCGTGTAGAATTGCACATCGTTTTGCTTCTTTTTGCCGATCATAATGTGATGTTTCAGATGGAAATGAATCAGCACCACCAGTTCTTTATCGCAGGGCTGGAAAATTGCATGCTTGATATTGGAATACAGAATGTCAACCTTTTGGTTCTTGTTGGTCGTGAAGCGAATACCGTTGGTATGGGCTTCCAATGTACCATGCGTCTTTCGGCCGGTCAAATGCGGACGAGCGGACAGATCAATCAACCGCGGGACACGACGATCACGCGTGAGAATCAGATCTTCCTGTACCACCAGATCCGATTCTTCTTGTTCACGTTGTTCTCGTTGCTTGACGCGTTTCTGAAGCTCCTTGATAAGACGGAACTGATTGTTCAAGTTGTGTGCATCGGTCGATCGGAATCCCAGTTCCTTGATGAACATCTTATTGGGGAACTTGGTGATCACATTCTGCATTTGCGGCAGGACATCACGACCCAACGATGCGCCGGGAACGTAAAAGTTGATACGCAAATACGTGGCCTTGTCTTCTTCAGACTTGCTCACATTCTTGATTGTCGAAATGTGGAACGGAACAGAAACGCCATTGATCGGAAGGATCACAGCTTCCGCACTCATATCTACCATCACTTGGCGCTCGCGCAATTCGGATGGGTACGAACCAGGGTTTGTGTATGCCATAATGCTTTTTTCCTTCTTGCGGTCTTCTGACTTTTCATTGCTCTGTTCTTCCAGACGCTTCATCGCTTCTTCACGTTTGCGACGCATCAATTCAGCTTGATGGCGATCTCGTCGTTCTTGATCTGTTTCTTTGCCCTCCAGCTGACGTTGCTGATCACGAAGACGGGATTGCAGCACTTGGTTGCGCGTACCAGACAGTGACGTGTCCACAGGTCCATGAATGGAACTACCATCATCCATGCCATGCTTCTTCTTGCCATCGCCTGATTTCTTCTTTTTCGGGGTCGATGCCTCATCCTCATCATCGCCGTTCTCGTCAATGTCATAACGAACTTTTCCCCAAGCCTTCGAGACTTTGGTGAAGAACTTGGTCTCGTTCTTCAACACGACAACAGTGTCCGCCAAGTACACCGAGAAGTTGTCGAGGTCTTTCTTTTTGCGTTGGGATTCTGGGATGGGAATGTTATGAAATCCAAATGCGACATTGAAAACCATCCCTTCAACAATAGTGCGAGTGTTCTTCATAGAGAGCAGGTTGCAGGCTTCACGGAACTCCAAACCAATACCAAAACCCAAGTTTTTGGTCAATTTGGCATACAACGACGGGTTGCGCGACTGGATAAACTTGCGCACTTTTTCCACCACTTTCTGAATGGTTTTGCCCGGTTGCAGCTCTTTCACACACAAGTCGTGGGCTTCATGCAACAATTCGTACGCTTTTTCCATGGCGCTGGTTGGATCAATGAAAAAAGTTCGTCCAACGTTCGAGCAATAACCCTTGTAGCGAGCCCCCAACGAGCAAATGATCACATCGTACTTCATGTTGTCCTTGTTGCTCAAGGCACTTGCTCGCAGATCGTATTTGCCGCCGGATTGGATAATAGGCGGATAACACGATTCAATATCAACCGGGTCAATCGACACTTTGATTTTCGACGGGTCTTCAAACACTTCTTCAATATCAGCCGAAATCTTCTCATGGCTGACCTTTTTTTCTTCATCGATGATGACTTCCATGTCTTCCATGAATTTCATCCGAAACACTTTGCTAGTCAACGCACCGGCCCAACGAATGTTTTCAATCTCTTCCGCTTCTTTGACACTCAGCGCTGTCTCGATTCCTTTACTGACGTCAACTTGCTCCAATTTGGTTTCCTCCAGAGCCTTCTTAAACGAGGCGACCAGTTCGCCTTGAGGGTCTTCTTTGGTGAGTATGCCCACTTTGGAGCCACTCGCTTGAATGGCCTTCATCAGGGTTTCAAGGTTCTCCTTGTTGCCATCACCTTTGTTGCGCTTTAGTACGGTCAGCTTGACATCTGAATCCTTGGCTTGGTCCACAAGCTCTTGCAGCATCATATCTGGATCATAAACACAATTACAGCATTCGTCTCTCAATGTA
The DNA here is from genome assembly GCA_027475765.1 of Paralagenidium karlingii. Lineage (NCBI taxonomy): Eukaryota > Oomycota > Peronosporomycetes > Paralagenidium > Paralagenidium karlingii. Next base: position 29,712 of record JAMFLO010000116.1, on the reverse strand, counting down.
AGTCATGCGCAAATGCGTTTGATCTATCCAATGAACGTCGGTATGGACTCACATTTCTTGCCACTCGTGAGCACATACAGTTGTTGATGCGTGAAGACCATCAGCGTCTCTGGAAATTCCAGAAACCCCAGCAAATAGAACTGCACAACCGCGGACTTGCGATACCCAGACTCGTCTTCTTGCGCTTTACCGGCCAGCACACAAAACGAATCCGCGCCACCCCAGAACGGATCCTGCTTATTGCTCTACAAGTCCAACCAAAGAGTACACAATGAGAGTGAGTTCCTCTGCAGCAAATCACCAACCGACAAGCAATTCCACCACTTGATTTCAACAGCAAGCAATGCAGCCATACGAAATGGTTGGTGCGCTTGCATTTCTCTGCCATTGGCCAGTTTCGCGCCATTCATCCCAAAGCAGGATAAAGCATTGGGTTACCTGCCAAGACTTGTGGAGCGCCTGCAGTCGTCTGAAGAACATTTTGGCATCCAGCTTTGGAAGTGATTTGGTGCCGTTGGAGGCCGACGATTTGGTGCCGTTAGCATTGGCGTCGGCACTCGCGGTGCCATTTGACGACGTTGGCGTTTCCCCCGCCATCTTTCCCTTTTTTCTCTTTGGGTTTTTGGCGCCGACTGCACAACCACACCAAGTAAAGTGAAAAAAACCTCATCACCATAACGAAAAAACCTTATTCATGAGGTTTTATTATCATTGATTGTTTGGATTTCGCTTTTGGCAAGAAGCAAGCAAGAAAGGGGATGATGGCGGGCATGATGGTGACAAATGCTTCAGTTGCACAGAGCCGAAGAGCCCAGCTGATGGTGCGACGGCTTGCAACTTCCGCCTCCACAAAGACCAAACAGTCATCGTCAAGATCTTCTTCCTCTTCTTCTTCAAAAAGACACCGTCAGATCATGATTTTCGCCAGTGAAGTGCCGGTGATCGCCGCTTTGAATCGCTTTCGGGGCATCGACGAAGTGTTTTTTGCAATCTGGAAGCGAACCAATCCCCACCAAGTGGAAAAATTACAGAAAGATTTCATGCCCCTGGAAGAAGAAAAAATCCCGATTCCAATTGAACCGCAAGAAAAGTTAGATTTCTTGCTGAAACAAGTCGGAGGCCAGGAATGCCGCGACCAAGTGGAGACTTTTGTGCAAGAAACCAAAGCCCAGGCCCAGACCATCCAACAAATCCAGCTGGCCACCAGTGAGATTGCTTCACGGTTGTTGCCACCAAAGATCGAACCAACCAAGAAAACTGAGATTGTCCAGTTGGTCAAGTCCCAGATCCATCAGAATTTCGGCACCGTCAGTGAACAAGTCGCGGTACGCCAGTACGAGCACCAGCACCGTGTGGTGGTTCAAAACCGTAATTTAAAATTCTACAAAAAGCAACTTCCCTTGCAATTTTCCAACCATCCGGATACCAAAGTGTTTGTTGGTGGCCGCATCGATGGCCAAGTTGGTGGCAAAATCGTCGAAGTCAAGAATCGTATGCGGCAATTTAAGAGTCCGTTACCTAAGTACGACGTGGCCCAATTGCAGACCTATCTGTTTATTCTGGATTCCCAAGAAGGGGAATTGGTGGAATTCCTAAATCGCCAAGACCAAGTGGATTTAGGATCCGAGTTAGAGCTTCTTCGGTTAGAGTTGGAACAGACCAAACTGACTTCTTCGCAGCGTTCCCAGAGAACCAAGAAGAGCCAAAGCAAGCTAACCAAAGTGGCGTGGGATCCTCTGATGTGGCAGCAAGAGATTCTGCCGTTTCTCGGCCAATTCAGCTACGCACTTCACGAGTTTATGCAACCGAGCGAACAGGACGCGCAGGTGCGTTTCTTGTTGAACAACCCGAGTGAACGCAAAGAGATTGTTCGAAACTTTTGGGGACGCGATTTGCCCAAGGACTTGTGGACGTGACTCGCGGGAAAGTGATGGACAAGTGAACTTGTTAACCAAAGCCAAGCAACATGCTCTGGCATCGTTGAAACAGTGCATCAAATGAATTAAGACCAATTAACTTGTGGAAGAGACCGCAACGATCTCCACGAGTGCAAGAGGCTGTGTTTTACTTGGCGATGCCGTTGGAATACTCTTGGAATTGGTCGTATTTGTTGGTGCCAAAGTGGTCGTACGACTTTTCAATCATGCTGACCACCAGAGACTCGACTTTGTCTTCGCTTGTGGTCAAAAACAGCCGCTCGCGAAGTCCATGCAACGCAGCTGAGGTGTTGCCTGTTTGTTGTTTGCCACAGTGACCATCATTCAGTTAACAGAATCTCTTCCAGCAGACGACCAGCAGCTCACGCACCTGCAAAACACGGCATTTTGGAGTGCAAACTCATGACTTCGACCAACGCCAAAATGGTTTCGCCGTGTTTGCGTATTGCCAATGCACCTTTGGCGCACAGATCCGTGAAATGCGCAAATTGTCGCGAATTTCGTCCACCAAAGGCGTCGACCATTTCGCTGGTGAGCTTAAACGGAGCTGTTTCAAGACTGAACGAACCTCCCGGAGCACGCCCCAACACTGTGCGTACATATAGAGTTGACATCGCCATTTCCCACCATTCAGGACACATATTACAGAATGGGTCAGCAGATGGCTCCATGGATCACCGCAAAGCCCATGGTCACACAACATACAAAAACCGAAGTCGATGTGAATCAAATGGCCCTCGACATCGATCATCATGTTGCCGTTGTGCCGATCTTTGATTGCCAACACGTAGCACACCAACGAGTACGCCGCTGGGTTAATCCAAGGACATCAAGTGATGAAGAAACATTAGTACCAAAAGAGAGCCAATTAACAACATGACTTGTGCGACCCACCAAGACTGTGGATAAAGTTCAATTCCACTCGTTGAAGATATTCGCCGCCGTCCTGCCCAGCTTCGTCGGCGTCGTCTCCTTTGGTGGCGTACACTTCTTCAAAAAACGTGCGCAGATTCTTGAACCCTGGTGTTTTCTTCAGCGCATCCAGCGACGTGGCGTTGGTGACGACCTCGATCAGCCCGGTCGACGCGCCCGTGGCGAGAATGCGATACGGATACAGTCGAAGCGGCAGCTCCGCGAGCTCAAAGATGTGTTGAAAGTAGGATATCAACTGCATGACCAGCACTTCTTGTCGGAGATCGTCGTGGCTCTTCGCGATCAGGCACTTGAGTCGCCAGTGTCTGTCGTTTTCGTGACCTGTGGCTTTGGCGACGCGGTCTGATTTGCTAAACGTCAATTCGCCAAAGATGCTCTCCAGTTTCTTCTTTCGCTCGTCGTTCTGACGAAGAAATCGTCAAACGAATGCGTCAAGGTATGAAGTGACCCAACGCGATGGTGCAGAAACGGAGTGGAAGAGCTGGTACCTGCAGCAGCACCTTTTGAAAAGGCGATTGGACCTCCTGCGGTTTGCTACACATGCTCATGGACTGGAGTTCAGCTTCGAGTTCGGCTTCACTGGAGGAAGCCTCGTCGTTGGTCTCGTAGAGATAGTTGAACAGCGAGCGTGACACATCCTGACCATTGACGTCTTCCATGGTCTCAAAGTGCATGAGGCATGGTGCTCGCTCCTGGCAATGCAAGTCCTCTGTAATGAGAAAGAGTACTTTGAAGTCATGTGAAGAGTTTGGCAACTCACTTTGGTGCTGAAGACTCGTCCTTCGCTTGGGCAGATGGCTAGGATGTTGCAGTATTTCTACATTGCCACGCGTGTTCCGAGCAGCGTGGTCAGCAAAGGGTTCAACCGAGAATTCAATGGCATATACCCACATCAGTGGACTTGCAGAGCGGCAGATACGCGCGTGAAGGGATTTGGATTTTTTCCAGTTTGCCACGAAGTGCCACTTTTCGCTGGGCAGGTTCGAGCAGGCGAAGCTCTTCGGAGACGTCGGTGATGCTCTTGACAAAGTAAATGAACCCGTTGAAGAACTCGTAGCGACGTTGTTGGTCTGGTGGAAGATTGTTGACGTCTTCGGCTCCGAGCACACTGTCCACCGTGGTGGGCTTTTCACCAGACTCGACAGAAGAAGCACCAGATCCGGAGCCGTGCGAACTCGTGTGCTCTGTCGGCTCGGCGGCTCCCACCGAATCGCTCTTTTTGGCATGTGTTTGAGGTTTGGATGTCGCCATGATCTCAGATTTCTCAGGTTCGGACAGCACAAAGCTTCGCATGGCCTGGGTCATGCTGGCCAACGCTCGCGCGGGTCCCATCCTGTTCATCGCCACGGGGGATCCTGGTGCCCGTGAGGAAGCTTGAATGTTCTACACCCATTGTAGGTGCCGCAAATCACGCAAATGAGCGAAGACTCCAACCACGGCTGCCTTTCATTGTGTTCACCTTGATCCACTGAATGAGTTCTTCCTCGCTTTTCGCCGCAAAGCAGAACTTGCTCTCACTGAACCGATGGTCGATCTCGAAGTAGTGCGGATGTCGAGGATTGTCTATCACATGAATCTATGGCACACAAGTCAATCCATGGGGCTTGAGGTCTTCTTCATTCTGGCATCTGCTATTCAGAGCACCTCTGCGCGATCGAGTAACACGGCGGCACGTGGATTCGTCTCTTTGGGGTTCTTGAAGATCATGAGAATGCGTCGTTCAATGCGGCACCACCGTAGTTTCCAGCTTCTTCTGCCGAGCCGACTGGTGCCACCGCCTTTTTTCCACAGCCAGCCTTCTGGTTGGTCTTCTGGTAGCGTTTCGCCCATGGTGGAACTCTGACAAGCGAAAAAGCGTCGATCGGCCATCAGAATCTGATCCATTTCTGCTTTGGAGATGCTGTGGCGGGTGAGAAGTTCCTGAGAATGAGAATGTCAACAAGGAATGGCAGTATTAGCCATTAGCCACCAACGCCCATGACCAGTGCCGCGTGCGCGCGTGGGGGGGGAGGAGGCCAAAAGCACCCACCGACGCTTGACGGGCATTCGGCGATCCGTAGATAAAACACTGCTCCAGTGCGAGAAGAAGCTGTGCACAGCGAGCATAAGTGCGTGGATTCCCACTTCGCTTTGGACGATTTTCATCCAGTGTGGCGTAAATGATCCAAAAGAATTGCAGTGCAAAGTGCACACTGCTCTGGGACACCAACATCACAAACTGTTCCATGGCCGAAATCGGAAGCTCTTTGTCCAAGTGGATGACCATGTGGGCGAGCTGTTCAACGGCCACGCAAAGCATTTGAATATGGAGAGTCGTGCACATTACCCACCACAAAAGCATCAAGTCAGCACAGCATTGTGACTGGTGCATCCAAACCAGTTCTGCATCGTTCTTACTTGCGGAAGATAGAATTCGACTTCGTCCAAAGTAGTTTTGGTCAACGACAAACTGCAGAGTCGCTCGCACAACTCAGTGGTGAATTTGGGGTCTTTGCGGTTTTTCCACAAGGAGATCATTAGGAGCCGCATGTCAACTCGTCCAGTTTCGTCCACGATGCCATCCAAGCAAGAAGTGGACAAGCCATCGTTGCTGGGAGAAGTCGGTGCGCTCTGTTTAGAGACTTGTGAAGGCGACGGAGGAGGAGCTGCGCTAGCTGGTGGCACGCGAGGCGAACTTGCTCCTGTTGATGTGATGACCAGCGGAACTGGTGCAGCAGCAGCCGACACTGCGGGGCCCTGCGGGTTCTCTGCGCGTAGTCGCATCTTGAGAGCAAACTCTTGGAGCTGATTAGAGCCAAGAACGTGACGGACCGCTTCACTTTAGTGGCTCTTTCTTTGCTTCCCTGGTGGTTCCGCCTCGGCCAAGAGTTGTGCGCCAAAAGCCACACCAACCGTTGCAATAATGTAACGGACAGAGGGTTTTCTCGATGCTGATTGGCTCAAAAGTTCTGAGAACGACCCTGATTGGCTCGTTCCGCCGAAGGATCACTTGCCGGTTTCTTGGACCCAGCCCTATTGCAGTCACTGGTTGTCGCTCTCGCTTGCTTGGCTGCCGTCGCGGCTGCTTTTGCTGGAGATCCCACGCCAATGGGAAAGCAAATCGCTGTCAGCTCCGTCACTGTCCGAGTCGAAGGCAATCTCCTCGTTCTGGTTGGTGGTGGTGTTGCCGTCAGATGCATGAAAGAATGGATGCGCCAGGAGTTGGCGCAACGACGGAGCCTTCGAGCCATTTCCTGCTGATGCTGATGAAAGCTTTCGCACGCTTTCACAGAATCGGATAAGACTCTGCACGTCGCCAGCCCAATCAATGAATCAGCTACTCGCTTCACTGTTCAGTTCAGTCCGCAAGAGAGCATGCACCCCAGTACCTTGATGATGCTTGAGCTTTCAATCTGTCGCTGGAAGACCTCAACAACCACTCGGATTTCTTCTGGCACCGAAAAGCCGCCTTTGGCAGGAACAAACATCGGAGAGAAATTGAGTGTACACGCTCCGGGCCTTAGTGTTTCAAAAACAAACACGTTGCGGGACGTGCTCTGCATTTGGGCACCAGACTTGCGTTGGACCGAGAGACTTGCAGCACCCTGGCTCTGGGTCTCACTAGTAATCTGCACGTCCCAGATGATGGAGGGGCTTTCACACAGATGGATCTGGAAAATCATTTGCTCTTCAAGCTCCAGCTGCAGGGTGGAAACCACAAAATACTCGAGAACCAGAGCTAGAAGCGGGTTGCCACACCCAGTCACCCATCAAACCCAGTCAGTCGAACGAGCAAATCATCCAAAACACACAAACGGTGACACTGAAGACTGTGCTGGGTTTTTCTTACGCTCTCCAGCAAGAAAAGTGGAGCGAAACGCTCCCAAATTGGTTGGAAGTGGTGCGATTCTGCTCGTCATTTGATGCAGAATGAGCCCAAAGTCTTCCATGAGACACAATTCTCGTTCATGCTTCACTTGATCAATGTCGCTAAACAACCAAACCATCAGCGTCGAAGAAGGATACCATAAAGGACCGAAACTTACGCATCCAACGGGTCGACGCGATTGCCAAAATGTATTTTTCCAAGAAGAATCCTCGTGCCCGAGCGTGACACCATGACGTTTTGCAAGCTCAAACGCTGCACAAAGATTCCAGAGGAGGCTTTCAGTGGTTTTGCAAGGGTCTCGGTATCGTCATTGATTGAACTTGATCGACTCTTACCGTCAGGATCCGATGGGTGCATTGCTCGTGAAGGTCAATAATGGCCCTCAGCACTTGTTGGGCATGAAACCTGAGTCTCTTGGAGATGCGATCGATATGCCGCTTACTCGTTTCTTTTGCTTTCAAATAGGTGGCCTCCACGACCTTTAGAAGTGGACCACAACAACCAACAAGATCTTTGGTCCATGAACTTTTTGACTTCACCAAGCAAAAGCGCACCACTGACCGGTGCAAACTCGAAGAAATGGTATTGCATTCGCAGGTCATTGGGCTCACGATCGCTTCCGTAAAAGCGTTGAAAGAACGGAGACAACGCGAGCTGGTTTGCAAGCGGACACAACCACGAATGAAATGGTTTAAGTCACGGGTTCTTGGAGTAGCCGGCCAGTGCTGTTGCCATACCTGACGATGAGCTGAGAGCAGATTTTCAACCTGAATGTTGTCCCGTTCGATCAAACTAATTGAGCAGCCCATCGTGAGTTAGCTTGGAAGAAAATGGAGGAGGCAACGCTGGACGACACAAGGACCCACCTTGCTCTTGACACGGAGAGCACTACAATCAATTCTTCTTCCATGTGGCCCTCGTCACTACCATCGCCATCGCCCTTACCCTCGCCCTCGCCATCTTCCTCTTCGTCCTCTTCTTCATGACCTCGGAGTCTTCGCGCTTTCACTTGCTGCGGCTCCCGTGGACGCTTCACTGCGACACTGAATCTGACTTGCGCGATGCCGCAGATTTCTTCAAAGAAACAACTCGTCAAGAGCTCATGAGCTTTGGCATCGAAGGCAAATGGCCGCACGTGGAGTTCATACGAAGTGACTCGATTGGTTCGTTTGCGCAAAAGCCGTCGGTTGGCTTCTTGAAAGTCCCAGGCACAAGTGACGATGTCCAAATGGTCGTGTGCGGGTGGGTGGAGAAAATTGGAAGTGACTTGCGGAGTATATGAAGCCTCCAAGTGCTTGGTGGGTGACGCTGTGTTGATGGTGGCGGAAGTGGCTGGTGCTTGGACTGGAGCCTGCAACACATCGTACAATAGCCATTGGAAGCCCATTTTCGCGTGCTGATCGGCTGCCAATTGCTCGAAACTCTGGCGGATCACTCGACAATTCTCTTCCAGAGTCAGATTGAAATTCTTATGCAGAATCTCTTGTTGTTTGCGCGTAAACTGCCATTTGGACGAGAGTTGTTGGAGAAAACACGCCTGGCGACAAGCACCGCATCACGTCACGATCGTCGCTGCCTTTGCACACTCACGGCGCCCTCACCTTCGAGTAAAGTTTGTCCAGGGTGGCTTCAATGGACGTTTGAATCTCGCAGTTGGCAGTCACAACCTCTACGAGCTGGTGCTGAAACTCGGCAAATCGCAGCGGCAGCGCACACTACGCAAGTAACTCAAGGTCGGTCAACGGGGGGCCAAACGCACAGCATTTCCATCGCATAAACAACCCACACGAGCGTCGAGTTGTTGGGCCGTTTGTTGCTGCAACAACTTGGCTTTGACCAGTTGCTCCAGGTATTCTTCCCTGAACAACCGCACGCAGTGCCCATCGTCAGAATCCAACGCATCAACACTGCTGTTGACGGGCGGCGGCGGGGGGGGGGGTAGCATGAACAGCAGTAGCGTTTCCTCACCACTTGTGGCGCTCCAGGATGCGGCTTTCACCATCTAAATCGTTGAATCTGTCGCTTTGACGCTTGAAGAGATGCAAAAACGGATCGTCATCCACTTGTTTGGGCATGGGGAGTTTGGGTGGATTGGAGGAAGTGGCTGTACAAGATCGCGAAGACTCTTGAAGCGTCGCGTAACCTGAAGCGATTCCAACGAAACGCTTGGTTCGTGCCACCGATTCCCCAAATGCACGCAAGCGCCAGCAAGCACAAGAAGACGATGTGGGTGGTTGTGTGGCTCTGCAGTCTCTGGCCAAAAGGTCTACAGGCAACCACAAACACTTTGCCTGTCGATCTGGGAAGCAAGTACGGCATCCACCGCCACCACCAGCCGCTGGACGACGCGTACATCCATCGAATCCGACAGGGCTTGCAGCAAGACAACATCGGTGCCTTTGTTGAGTGGCTTCTGTCTGGTGCAAGGTTCGCCATCACGGGTGCTGCTCACCACCAAGTCTGTCTGTTTGTCTGTCTGTTTGTTTGTTTGTCCGTCTGTGGGCTGCTGTAGATTCTATCTACTTGTGGGGACTCGTTCGCTTCTATGGCTATGGCGTGGACGCTGACGTGCACGAATCCGTGGAGTGCTTTGAAAAAGCCGCCGCACGGGGCCATCGGGAAGCCGAATTCTGTCTGGGAATGCTCTATTTCACTGGCGAAGGCAAGGAACTATCGAGATGCATCCGAGGCTGCTTCTCCGGATTGTATCTGATGGAAATATTCATTTGTGATGGTGTATGGGGGCGGGGTTGTAGTGTTGGAGGTTCCGCGCGACGATCGACTCGCACTCAAGTACCTCGAGTCCAGTGCACAACATGGTCAGACCGACGCTTTGTGGATGCTAGCGACGTACGACAGCTCTGTGTTGGTTCTTGTGGTCGCACGGCACCCCAACGAACCATTTCTGATTACTTGGACAGAATGTACCTGGAAGGACGCGGCGGGGCCCGTGATCCAAAGCTTGCGCTTCGATTGCTGGACCAAGCGACGGCAAGTGGCAACGCGCGTGGGTTGTTCCAAATGGGTGCGTTTTGGGTGTTGGGAGGTGCCGTGCCGATTAGTTAGATACGCGCAGGAAAAGACTCACACGGCATTCCATTCTTCCATTCATGACATGGGACCCAGGCATCTTGTACGAATATGGTCGCGAAGTGCCACAAGACTTTGCCAAAGCCGCCGAAATGTACCAGCAAGCATCGGAACAGAACCTTCCGGATGCCACATACCATCTCGCACTCATGCATCTTCATGGAAGAGGCTTTGCCATCAACGTGGAGCACGCAATCCAGCTGCTTGAACAAGTGAGTCAATCACCAGCTTCAACTGCAACTGGACGGGGGAGCAGGTCCAGAGGTCCAGGGGGTGTCCAGGATCAGACTGGAGAACAAGCTTCATCCAGATCCCAACGATGGCATCAAGAAGGTCGAGTGTGTTCATGGCGTCTGAGGTGTCGGCTTTAGCGTTCGACGCCATATCCAAACACCATCCAACGCTTGGTGCTTCAGACCAACAGCCCCGACCGTATGGGAGGAGAGGGGGCGGTGACAAAGAACCAGCCGCCATGCCAGCCCCGATGGTTGTCTTTTTCTTTGGCTTTGGCTTTGACATGAGGCACTGAACGCACCAAAACGAGCCAACGCATCAACGGGTCGACGTGCAGTCAGACACGCAGCCACCCACCATGCTGCTCTCTGCTTCTAGAACAGCCTCCCCATTTGGTGCTGGATCGGCCCCCCACTCCAAACTACTGACGGATTGAACTGACTGGACCGCTTGGAAATGCAAATGCCGAGGCTAACATGAACGTTTTTGTGCTGCTTCTGCTGCTGCAACTGGAACAGGCTGCCGCGTTGAACTCAGCGCCGGCATTGTTCGCGTTGGGCAAAGTGTACTGGGATTACCAACTGGATGTGGCCCAGAGTGTAGCGTTTTTCCAGCGCGCCGCGCGACTGGAGGACCCGCAAGTCAGCGAATCGGCCGCGCTGGCAGCCGACCAACTGGTACAGTTGCTGCAACAAGTGGAAACCCACGTTCGCGCGCAGGAACAAGCGCTGGGCGTCGCCATCTCGGCCCAAATGCCGCCATCTTCCGCGTCATTGGCGGATCTTGGCGCATGATCTGCTGGACGTAACGACCTCAATGACCTGCATCATGGACTATAACCACGCTGCTAACCACCCTTTTGCCCTAGTCCACTTCAGAAGTGCACCGATACCCCTAGCCCAAGCTCCAATGGGTATACGCTTCGGTCCCATAATCACCCGTATACCTCTCTAAACCTTCACAAAAGCAGGTGCAAAGTGGACTGGCAAGCTCAGAACACGACCACCAACGGCTGGTATTGTATGAACCAGCCGTTTCATATTGAATCTGCGTGGAAGTTGTCCAAAATAGAATCTCATCGCATGGAACGCACCACACCATTAGCAACATCATGCCAACGCTTTCAGCCCCTCCTCCCCCCCTCCCCCCCTCCCGCCCAATGTGTTTTGTCTTTGGTAGTTGGGTGGGAAAGCTCGAGAGCACTCTCGCAGCACGCTCTTGGATCCATTCAAAACCCACCTCACTCCACTTTTGCAACTGGAGCGTGTTCGCCTCCCTCCCTCCCCCCCCTTTCTTTGCCCACTTGAAGCGATTACGTACTGGTTGAGTACTGTACCCCAAGGGTTTCCTTTTTCTTTCTTTGCTGCTTCAATTACAGGGCGGTCCCAAACGACAAAAGACACGCATCAGACCTTGGCCAAACAGCACGCACAGAAACGAGCAACTTGGGCCATTTCCCAAAGCCGAGGGCCAACATGCTGTCGCTTGGTGCCAGGAGTTCCGTTGCCTCCGCCCAGCGCATTGCCTCGCGTTGCCAGTGGCATCGCACGTCGCGACTGCCTGCTTCACGGCTTGTGGTGCGCACCCATTGCTCTGCTTCTTCCTCGGTGTCAGCATCGTCGTCGACGGTGGCGGTTGCTGCGACTGCGACTGCGACTGCGACCACCCGCCTTGGTCTGGCAACTTGCTGCTCTTCGGCGCGGTGCTTTGTGTCGACGCCAGCGGCCTGGGTGGTGGCCAAACGAGCGCAATTCTTGTGGAATCATCAACAGCATTGGCAGCACAAACTACAGCAACAAGCCCATGCCAAAGCCACTTCCAGGTTCCATTGCCTGGCGCTGTCCACGGTGAGTTCAGTGTGTGTGTGGGTGTGGTGGCGACGTCATGACGCCAGGGGATTCGTAACGGTCACTTGGGCCGCCACGTCCGTGATGTCATTGGCGTGGTGGTGCATGGATGAATGGACGTAGCCCAATTGAAAGGAACAGATTAGAGAGAATCACGGGAGTCCCATGTGCTGATGCTCTTCCGGTTCTCTCTGTGATGTGATATGATGTGATGCTCCCCCCAAAACAGGCGCTGACGGCCCAGCAACAGCGATCCATTTCCATTGAGGAGTTCGTCGAGAAGCTTCTCAAGGCCTATCGCATGTTAAAGCACTTGTGCAAACTGGTGGTGCTCACATCGCCGCTGGTGTTGGCATTCCCTGTGGTCCAATTGGTGAAGGACTGGAAGCCTGAAGTAGAAAACTGGTGGTGGAACTATGCGCTTTTTGCTGCGCAACACAGCTCCCCGACGTTTATGAAGTTTCTGCAATGGGCTTCGGCACGAAGAGACATGTTCCCGGCCGAGTTTTGCGATCGCTTCGAATCTTTTCACGAGAACGCACCCAAACACTCATGGCCAAAGACCGAAGAGGCGCTGACCATGGCGTTTGGCGACAAATGGCGAGACCAGTTTGACATTGACCCGGAGCCGATCGGCTCGGGTTGCATCGCACAGGTCTACCGCGCGCGGTTGAAGTCGAGCAACCCGGAGAAAGACGGCCAGGAAGTGGCCATCAAAGTGATCCACCCGCATGTCAAGCAAATGATCCAGTTTGATCTGGTGTTTATGAAATACTGCGTGTCGGCCATGGTCACGTTGTTCCCGTCACTTAAGACGCTGAGCATGCGGGACAGTCTGATGGAATTCGCTGGCATCATGAACCGACAAGTGAATCTGCGCACTGAAGCCGAGAACCTCAAGCAGTTTGCACAGCATTTCGGCGAAGACGATGCAAAGAAGCGATCCAAGAATGGCGGCAAATACAACGAGGAGTACCAGCAACAACAACACAGTTATGACGAACACCCCGTGCGCTTTCCGGTGCCATTGATGGAGTACACGACTGAGAGCATTTTGGTCGAAACCCTGGAGAATGGCATGCACTTTCAAGAGTTTTTGCACAAAGTGGACGTCAAGGAAAAGAAGAAAATCGCGCGGCTGCTGTTGGAATCGTACCTGCGCATGCTGTTTTTGCACAATTTCGCGCACGGCGATTTGCATCCCGGCAACCTCTTGTTTGAGAGCCAGTTGAACGAGAAAAACGGCAAACTCAAAGTGAACCAGGTGGTGTTGGTGGACGCCGGTATTGTCACGAGCCTGGATCGCGATGATTTGAACAACTTTGTCGAATTGTTGCACGCGGTGGCGACCGGCAACGGATACCGCGCCGGGGAATTGATTGTCACGCGCAACCGGCAAAACCACGAAGTGTTTGGCGACACTGCGGAGAAAACTGAACTTGGCAAACGCGTCGTCAAAGGCAGCGCCGATCTCAAGGCGACTAGCCATAGTGTAGGATATATGGATGCCATCATGGGTCCAAAGCAGACATATCAGAATGGGGCCAAAGCTGTGGTGGATGACGATGACCTGGCAGCTGCAGAAGCCGCTGCTGCAGCGTTGACCGAGAGCGAACGACACAAGGATTCTTTCTGTCGGGGCGTGGAACGCATTGTGTCGAAAGCACTACAATGGAACCTACGACTCAGTCACGTGCACGTGGGCAGTCTGTTACGAGATGTGATGGAGCTCTGTTGTGCCCACAACGTGCGGCTTGAGGGCAAATACGCGTCGATTGTGGTCTCGATTGGTGTCTTGGAAGCTGTGGGCAAGCGCGTGGACCCCGACATTGACTTGCTGAGTATCGCGTTGCCGATTTTGATTGAATCCCAGTGGAAGTATATTAAACAGCGCAAGCTCGACGGCAAGTGCTAGCCATGGAAGACGAGAATGCTTTTGGGTCCCTTTTGTCGTGACTCGCTCTTGTTAACACCGAAACCAAAATCAATAGAACCCTCTCGTTCTCCCGTGTTGTGTTTGACTATCGTCCCAAGCGTTTGCCCCTTTGCTGGTCCTGGCCAAATCGTCGTTCGACTTGCGGACTTTATCACGTGATCTCGGGCTTTCGATACACGAACTCGTAGAGCAGAATCGCCACGAGATGGTTTTTGAGGCGTTCGGCCATTTCCAACGCCGTCTCTTTGGTGGATTCCGTTCGCGTTTCCGTGTTGCAATCGTAGCGCAGCAAAACTTCGGCGGCCAACGCCGCGTCGTTCACCGCCGCTAAAGGAATTCGGCATGCCACGCGTGACAACTGAGTTGCATTGGATTGCAGAGATCGAGCCAAACGCGATTCTTTCTCTGTCTCACCGTAATGGAGCGCCGTCCAATTGTCTTCCTGTGTTTGGCGCCACCGCATACGAGATCTTGAGACGATGGATGGAACCAGGTCCCAAAGACAACAGCATCGACGCGACTCACATCTGTTTCATCAATGAATGCTTTTTTCTGTAGCAGAATCTTGGCGATTGCCGCTTGATCTTCGCCACAAGCCTTGAAACAGTTCATGGTCAGACAACCCAACGAGTCACGTCAGATGTCAACAGCAAGTGAGTGCAAGCTCACCAGCATCAGTGGGGTGGTGCCGTGTTTCTACCAGCAGCACGCGACATCAACAAGAGCCAAGCAACAAAACAAAAGACACTTTGATGCCAAAAACCCAGTGAACGCACATCTTTTCGATTGATGGTGATGCGACGAAGCGGCGATTTCTCCAGAAGAATCTCCACGATGGAAGCATGGCCACCCATGATAGCGTAATGCAAAGGTGTCCAGCGCATTTCCAGCTGTCAGCGAAGGTCCGTCGATATCAATGCAGCAAGAAAGAAAGAAGAAAGAGAGAGAGAGAGATCAACCCACATCCGGATCATCAATGGTAGCTTCCTCGAAAAGAAGTGTCTGCACGGTCGTCATGGCTCCCTGTCCGCACCCAAAGCAAAGCGATGAACAGCCCAGCGCATGGCATGGCTTTCTTGACGTTGCTCACATTTCGACAGGCATAGTGCAAGGCTGTGCGACCTTTTTCCTGAGAACCATCACGGCAGAACGATTAGTCGATCGATCGATCGATGCGTTGTGTCTCAGCCAGTGCCCTACATCTTTTCCATTGGGATCCTGATGACCACCGGCTTGAAGTCGATGATACACATATGCATTATGGTTGAGCGCCGCTGCCGAAAGCAAGACAGAATGGTCACAACAGGTACTGCATTTCCACCCAAAACATCCTTTTTCAGACCGTGAATATGAAAGTTAATGGTGCGACGATAGGTGCGAAGTCGCTGGCGCACCGAATCGCCTTCGACGAGACGCAAAACGGGCACTTTGGTGCCAAGTTTGTATTGTTCCGACCAGGTCTTTTGCATAAACAGTCTATTGTCTTCTTCGGTCTGCGGCTTCTTGCGGATGCCCTTGAGTTTTCTTTGTTCTTCGGCTGCTTCTTCTTCCATGAAGCGCTGCACTTGTTCTTCTTCATCTTCCTCAATCTCCATGTTTCGTTGGGTCTGGTGGCGGACTTCCGCAGCGTGTCGGTTGAGAGGTTACTGACCCCCCATGAGACGTTTCACAAGTTCTGATCGACAACCATCCGACAGAGCATCTACTCTGAGCGAGAGGATTCACTTGATGACGATCTAAGGCGCATATTGCGTGAAACAACGCTTCCAGATCAGCAACTGAATCCACAAGACATCGAAATCAACAGTGTACAGAACAAAATACCTCAAGTCGCGCCGAGCTCGAGAAGAACGACGACGGCGAGGAGGCGATTTGTCACTCGATGAAGACCTAGGAGCATGATGCGAACGTCAGCGCAATCACCAAAGGAGCAGAGCTGCCGGAATTGACCTACCTTCTTCGTCTACGCGAAGGTGGTGGTGACCGCGATCTTGATTTCGAGTGGGACCTCGAGCGAGAACGCGACGATGAGTCCCGACGATGATGACGTCTTTCAGTTGGTGGCGAGGATCTCGAGCTACGGGATCTCACGCGACGTCTGGGCGGCGAACGCCTACGAGAAGTTGAACGCGATCGCGAACGAGATCGAGAAGACACTGAGTGAGAACGAGAACGTGGTCTACTCGTTCTTTTCTGTGATCCCCTCGAGTGTCGTCTTTGGGATGACCTCGGGGATCCTTTTGACCGTCTTGATCGAATTGGTGAACGAGACTTGGATCGTGACTTGGATCTCGATTCTCGTGACGCTGACCGCGACCTTGATCTAGATCGGGACATCGATCTCGATCGAAAGCGGCGTCGCAGTGGTCGTCTTGATCGCGAGTCCTCGCGTCGTTCGAGACGTCTTCTTTGTCTTGATGAAAGAGAGTTCTCTCGTCGTCCAGGAGGAGATCGTGCACGCGTTCGCTGCATTTCTTTTTCTTTATTACGATCTTGATCGTCGTCTTTCTTGTTGTCAGTTCCTCGGCGGTTCGACTCTTTCTGGGGTTCGCGTTCACGGGGTCCACGAGCATCTCGAGGTTCACGAGGTTCACGAGGTTCACGGTCCCGATCACGGGGCCCATAGCGACTGGAAGCTCCATTTCCAGTTGCAGCAGCTGAGTCGGCTGTTCGTCGCGAAAGCGTGGACTCGACGCGTTTTTTCTCTTTGGCCAATTGCTCCAATTCACGCTTTTTCTGCTGTAGAATGGAACTGGGGATGCCCGTGGGGTTGTGCTGCGCGTCCAAAAGCAGATTCCATAGTTCCTCCATGAACACGGCACAGTCTTTCTCCAAAAAGCCGGTCAACGCCAGTTGCATCTCTTGCGGGTCCAGCTGATGGTCTTCGTGGCTGGCAGCACCCGAAGCCACGGGGTCCAGCAGATTGATAGCCGTCGAGATCACAATCTCGTCCTCAAAGCCCAGCAACTGGGTGATCCTCTCGGTGATCCACTGGTGGATGACTTCCTGTTTGATCTTCTTCATATCCACTTTCTGCTGGAAACACGACGGAAACGCCATTTTCGCCATCAGCTTCTTGTTCTGATTGAAAAACCGACTGTCTTGCTGCACATTGGTGCCCTGAGGTTGGAGAAATATCACGAGAGAATCAGAAATGAGCAAGAGAAACAGGAATCAGATCCATGGAATCGCTGCAATGGCAAAGCGGAAGAGACTTGTTGTCAATACAACTGGACACTTACACGAAAGAAAGACCCACTCATGGTTGGGCGACGACGATGGCGGCACTTGCAGTTGCACGCTACCAATTGGCACAGTGAGAGCTCTTATGTGGCCCACACGAACAAACTCCACAAACCGGTCAGATTACCAGTACGAATACTATGCAAGTTTATAATCCTCTCAAAATTGAAACATGCCAACTGAATGGAGCCATCGACCACAAGGAACAAACCCATGGCACCATAACCACTTAACTGGATATAATTTACAGGACTTCTCAATTTCTTCCTTGTTAACTGGAGATGAAGGCCCCTCCTCCATGCTGCTTTTTTTTGTGTTTACGCTGCTGTTGGTGACTTGGAGACTGGAGGATCCAGTTGCTTGGTTGGTGGTTGCTGGGCTTCTCGTTGTTTAGACGTATCTGTTGCTGCAGCGGCTTCTGCTTGTGCTGCTGATGGGAACAATGGTGTGACGCTCAGCACTTGTTTGACGACTTCGTATGGCGCATCAGTGAACAGCGAGGCCGGGTACACGGCAGCGCCCCATTGGGGATGCAGCAGGATCTTGCAAAGCCCTGCGTTCAGACAGCGATAGCGCAACAATACTTCCACACCGTCGACTTCACTGTACACTTTGCTGGACTGCAGTGAGATCATCTATTTGTCACCATCATATCATCACCAAGGTCATCCGTCTCGTCGCTGTCTCTCTGCAGTGTCATATAAATGCGGCACACAATCACATAGCAGACTCACCGGCAGACCGGAACACGGATCGATAAAGTCGGCCCAATGACTTTTGGCGATCAACGCATTGGAAACCCGTTGGGCCCATTGCAAAAAGGTCTCCAGCAGTCGGTCTTTTTCTTCGGCCGATTCGGGCGTGGACCGCGCGAGGTCCATCAGGGCATGCTGACAGGTCACGACGGCCAGTATGCGATGCTTTGGGTCCATGTTGCGTTTGATCTTGACGGTGCCAAGTCGCGACGGAAACACATGTTTGATCTCACGAAGCAAAATGTTGGGACACTCGTGGACAGACACCTCAAAGCCGTCCCCGATGGCTAGCGGGTTCTGTAGGGTGTTGGAGATTCTCCGGCTAGTCGTCGGCTCTTGCTCCTGGTCCTGTTCTCGCTCATTGTCGACGGCATCGGCGGCGGCTTCAGCTACGGCAGAAGCAGCAGCAGCAGCAGCAACTTCGACAACCGGCGGTGGCGGCGGTGTGGAGGCGGCAACTTTGCTCATGAGTGTCAGTTCAGGTCGTGGTCGTTCACTCTACCCACTTGGTGTCAAATCGCAAAGCATTCAGGTCGAGGGAACAAAGTTGGGGTGGGGTGGCCGTGAAACAAAACCTGGTGTGGCGTTGATGTGGTGCACGCGATATGTCCCTTGTTGCAGTCCTCCCATCGTTGGTTAACAAGGGATTTAACCTCACCCAAGGTTTTTCATTACGGCACACATGGAATCAGACTGGACTCAGATGTGATGGTTGTTGGTTGGCAAGTGTTGGAATCAGCTAATCGTGAGTTGCCAGCAAAATGAGTGAGAGCCAAGAGGTGTCAATGCGCCAGGATGGCAGCCAAGAAGACGACTGTAAAGTGATTGTGTTGAACTATGGCAAGTGGAAAGAGCGCAAAGAGCTGGAGAAGTTGCTGCAGAGCCATCAGATCGCTTTCAAAAAAGTGCAAAAGGCGCGTCAACTCTCCTACGGCTTTGTGGTCTTTGACTCGCCCGAGTTGCGCGAGCAGGCATTGACCCAATTGCCGCAGCTACAATGGTCAGGAAAGAATGGCGAACACTTGGAAGTCAAGGCCGCGCTTCCCAAGAAGAGTCTGAAGCCTATTGATGATGCCAGTTGCAGCGCGGGCAGCAGCCACAACAAACGACGCAAACGCCCTCGCCATGATGGCCAAGACGACGATGAAACCAACGGCCATGGCAACGATGAAGAAGATGCAGATCAACTGCAGCAAGACGGCGTAAAAGACGCACAGCAAGTGGTCACCCCGTGGGCGCATCTTCCGTACGAAGAGCAATTGGCGCGCAAAGAAGCCGAAATGAAGAAAGTATTGGTGAAAATCGTGCGTCAAACGCGCAAAGAATATGCCAAAAAGGAAAAAAGAATCGCGCAGGAGCAACGAAACATTGCGAGAAAGAAAAAGCAGAAGCAGAATGAAGAGGCCCAGCAGCTACCTACCGATGGGTCTGCTGATGGCTCGGCCGCTACTACTGCCACTTCGGATGGAGATGCTACGAGCGCATCCAACACACGCCGAGGAGCCGGCCTGATGACCATCCCCGAATGGCTCAATAGCAATGGATCACTGTATGTGATTGCGGATGAAGTTCTTTATACACGCCACCATGAAGCTCAAGACGTTGACGAATGGAAAAGACTCGTGAATGCAACGGGCATGCAAGCTATTGTCTCGTATGGCAGTCAGCTTGTCGGCGCCAATGCCGATGGCAACTTGTACTCGCTGGAGCTTCAAGAAGGCAAAGAACCAAAGTGGAACGCTATCGGCAAGACCACCAACTCCACGCAAATCACCTCGCTGGGTTCGTTGCGTGGCATGCTGCTATGTTGCACCAGCGATGGCACCATTCTCAAACTGGAGCATAATGGCAATCTGGCTGTTGGTGAGTGGAAACCGATCGGCAAACTGGAATCGGCTGCATGGATCACTGTGCACAACGGTTTTGTTTACGCGTGCTGCACCCAACCGTCCTCGACGACCTGCACGTGGTTCCAGGCGCAGATGAGATCCGATGTCCTGGACCATCTCGAGTTCGAGCCATGTCCAGTGGCACTTGATGGTGTGTTGGGCATGACGTCCCATGACGGCCAACTGATTCTGCTGAAGCCCAATGAAATGGTGTACGCGCGTCAAAACGGCACTGTACTCAAGACGGTGCCCCTGGCTCTGGCGGGTGGTGACCAAGAGCAAGCCGTCAAGCAATGGACGGGCTTGACAAGTCACAAGGGACTCTGCTGTTGGATGGACTCGATCCACGCATCGCCTCAGACGGATTCCTATCGCAACAAGTGTGAGTTCAGCATTGGATTTGATGCAGACAACAAGCCCTGCGTGGGCTTTCGTCTGGGATTGTTCCGCGATGGTTCCATTGTCGTGAGTCGCCCAACGGACTGTGTGAACGTTCCAGAAGTCATGAAACAAGTGTGCATCGCGATGGAATCGCTGATTGAGGTCACCAAAGTGCCAGTGTATGATCTCAAGACCCACCAGGGCGTGTGGCGCATGGTGATGGTTCGCTATAGCCAGCGCACCAACCAACTCATGATCATGATCCAAGTCAACCCAAATCAGATGGAGTCGGCAGAGAAATGGGATGCCTTCAAGAAGCAAATCGTGGACCATTTGACCAGCTCATCGCTTCCATTTGAGCTCACATCGCTGTATCTTCATGAGTATGGTGGTGTCTCCGCTCCTTCGGAAGATGACCCGGTGCAAAAGCTTCATGGAGAAGACTATATCCAAGAAGAATTGCTCGGCTACAAGTTCAACATTTCTCCTTTGGCTTTCTTCCAGGTCAACACCACTGGCGCAGAAGCGTTGTACTCGCTCGTGCATGAGCAGGCGCAAGCCGACGAGAAGACGCTGCTGTATGACGTGTGCTGTGGCACGGGAACCATTGGCATTTGCGCTTCCAAGAATGTCGGCAAGGTGGTGGGCATTGAGATCTGCAAGGCAGCCACTGAAGATGCGGATCGAAACGCCAAGTTGAATGGCGTGGAAAACGTGAAGTTTGTCAACGCCAAGGCCGAAGACGTCATGCGCGATCTCTTGCAGGCGAGACGTCAAGATGACGAAGCACACTTGGATCGCGTGGTCGCCATTGTGGATCCTCCACGAGGAGGCCTTCACCACCAAGTGCTGCGTGCACTGCGATCGTGTCTGCCGCTGAAGCGTGTGGTGTACGTGTCGTGCAACCCTACCAATTCGTTGATTCAAGATGCGGTCACGCTGTGCGGACCCAACACCAAGAGTCTGGTGGGTACGCCGTTCCGACCCGTGCACGCGGTACCCGTGGATATGTTCCCACACACTCCACACTGCGAGATGGTCGTCGTATTCGACCGACAAAACTGAGAATCTTGTTTTGTCGCATTGGTTGCTTGATCGTTCTTCTTAAAACTACACTTGGACGGAATTTAACAGCTGAGTTCTCTTGTCTACTGACTGGCGAAGATGAGTCACATCACATTGCATGAGATCCAGCACTAATGTTTGAGACAGAGCCGACTGGAGTTGGCTCGGCATTGTTGCCGCCATCGTCGCCATTCCCATCACCACCACCAATCTTTTCCTGAAAGTCTTGATCGTAAAAGACCGGACAATCCTCGACTTGTCTCGATTTCAAAGGACGAGAAACCCGCTTGCGGTTCGGAGGAGTGTTGCCACTCGAACTCGGGGCTTTGACACCGGTCGTCGACGTCGCAGAAGTCGAAGAAGCCTTGAGTTGTGGACTCTTGCGCGGAGTCTTGATCTTCTTGACGGATCGATTGAGAC
The DNA here is from genome assembly GCA_027475765.1 of Paralagenidium karlingii. Lineage (NCBI taxonomy): Eukaryota > Oomycota > Peronosporomycetes > Paralagenidium > Paralagenidium karlingii. The sequence goes on along the minus strand of JAMFLO010000116.1, from coordinate 8,114 downwards.
CTCGGAGAGAAGGCATGTCCATCAGGCCCGAAGGAAACAGCGCCAGAAGCTGACCCAGCACACGCGCATGACATGCAAGCCACTGGTGAGTCTGCCTGACACGCTACAACATCCAACATCATTTCTTGCTACTCACTCGATTGAACAGACGATTGCGCTCTTGTCGGGCGTTCAGAATGATGTACTCACGCTCATCCAAGTGCTTCTTATCTTCGGTTTTCAACAGTTGACTGAGCACATGTTGCATCATTCTCGTGAGGGATCATACTGGAAATGACAGCACTTGTAGGGTCACGAAACAATCTTACCGATGCTCGTTCTCTTTGGCCACCCATTCGTCTTGTAAAGCCAGCATTGAATGCAGACTGGTGGCAATGCTTCGATCTTGAAGGATTTCTATCAATTCGAAAGAGTTCACCGCGAGAAGGTCACTTCATCGATGCACATTTGGGCATATCGCAGTGTTTGTACGACGACCGAACCTGCTTTGAGCTGCTCAACGGTCTTCTCGGCAGTTTGCGTCGAATACCCTGCAATCTGCGTCATTCATTCGTTCAAATCCGGTCAACCACGCAACCAATTGGCTCCAAAAGCATCCACAAACCTTTTTAGAGAACGCATCCACGGCAAGCTCCACCGTGTTTTTCGCGTCGCGTGCGACATCTCGAGCTTCTAATCGCAGCATGTTGGTCTAACGCGCAAGATCACTCCCAACTCTTCAGTGGAGACACAATTTCGACAGACATCGAACCAAGAACACTGCATTTGCACCTTGAGGTATGGCTTGGTGAAGGGGAGAAACTTCATGAGCGTCGCAAAGTAGCCATTGACTCGCCACTTGTTGGGATGCGAGTCGACGACAAGTTTATCCACATTGCGCAACGCATCGTCCAGCTTACGAGGAAATACTTTCTTGATCGGTGACGTCTTGGATACTGGCCACAAACAACAAAGCAACGACAAGCACCACGTTGGCCCACTCCGTTGGACACCGCCACCCTTTGTCCATACGTAGCCCCATGGAACTTACATTCTTCTACTTCTGCTTTCAGTGCGTCAATGCTGGCAATAACTACTGCAGAGGGCTTCCAGTCGGAAGCCGCATCGGACCATTCGTCCAAGAACGCCTTGACGGCTTTCGAGGTTTCTCCTGAAGCCTTTTTGGCGCGTTTGTTCTTGCGCATCGGTTCCACTGGACGCAGTTCCTTGGTTTCGCTACTCCGCGCATCAACCCAATGGCATTAGACACATGCAACTAGGTGTCTTCCGGTGTGAAAAAGAACAAGAAACACAAACGAACGAGCGATCCACTCACCGTTCTTCTTCGTTGACCACCGTCTCAATCTCTTCGCCGGCGTTCACAAAGAAGCCCGAATGCTTGGTCTTGACTTTCTTTTGTCCGTGAATCTCTTCAATGTTCATCGACAGCTCGCTGTCGTCGATAAACGAGTCCTCCGAATCGTACAAATCGTCGTCTTCATGGCGATTGTCCAGGTCTTCGTCCTCCATTTCGGTCTCGGCGGTCGCCGACAAATCCAACACAGGTCCACCGCCATATCGTTTCTCCAGTCGTTCAATAATGTTGAAGCGACTCGCTTTGGCTGCTTTCTGATCGGCAGATGACGCGGTGGATACGAGAGCGGAGGCGATGGGCGTCGACGGTTGACTTGGGTCTTGATCGTCGCCTTCTTCTTCCTCCTGCGGATCGGTCGTCGGGAGTTTGGAAAGCTTGTGGCTCGTCTTGTCAAGAGCCGACTTTTGCTCTTTGCGGATCCACTGGTTCTGTTGCGGTTGTGGATTACCAGATTCTTCTCTTGGATTGTCTTCGTCTCCATCTGCTTGTGCATTGCCAGCCAGGCGACGGGGGGTGTCACGCGCCAACTGCTGTTGCACCAGTGCCTTAAAGTTGATTTCAAAGCTTTCGGTGTCCCCGAGTTCCACAAAGAAACGTTTGCGACGACGTGGCTTTCCCACAGCAGTAGTAGTAGTAGTAGTAGCAGCCGCAGCCGCAGCCGCAGCCGCCGCCGCGGCGTTGACAGCGCTCACGACTGCTGCTGTCGGCGGCACCAGGGCAGCGGCGGTCAGCATGGGGTTCTTCCTTGTGCTTTTCTTTCCTCAGCGTGTCCCTTAACCTAATGAACTCCTGAGGAAATCAAAGTTAACAGTTACTATCACTTTGGAAGTGTGGCACCATACAAATCCCAAGTGAGTCGCCACAATGATAACCATGGGCATTTGGTGCGAGCTCCCAACTTGTTCCATCCAAATGGACGAAGAGAAAGCAAGAACGAGTCAACGGGGCGAAAGTTGGTGACTACTTGAGCACTTGGTCCACTCCTGCAAACAAGTCTTTGGCTTGGTTCGGGGCTTGATGCCAGTGATGACGCTTGTGCTGCGATGGCGGTAGAGCTGCCTGCAACCAGGGAGCACTCGTCGTGGCGGCCAACGCCGGAAAGAAATGCTGCAACGCTTCACGAACGTTGAGTCGCGGTCGCGACACCGAAAGATCTCGGCGGGAGTACCGAGTCTTCCAGAACCCAATGGCCACGCACAGAAGCCCGGTCTCAAGCACCAGCACCACGTTGAGCCCAATTTCGACCAGATCCCGTCGTCGAAGTGTCTGGAGTTGCTGCAAGTTGAACCACGACAAAGCACCCTGGCCACAATGCAATTGCTGGTGCTGCAGACAATCCGACACCATGGACAACGCCACCTGGGACACCGTGTTGAGCACCACCAGACCGGACCCGGTCGCCAACATCACAAGCCGGCAAAACGCGTGGGTGTTGGTCATAAAGCACAAAGCGTAACAAATGAGACCACTGGCGGGTCGAAACAACGAAAATGCAAACACAATGGAGCCCCTGGCACCCGACACTGGCACTAAAGAATTCAACAAGATGATCTGCAGCACCATGCCGAGAATGCCCAGTAGACGAACCAACTTGGTATGCGCCTTGATGAGAACAACCTCGGGCTTCTCGTGCATGGCAAACACTGGTATCGCTTCTTTGGCTTTGGCATTGGCTTTGGTTGTGGAGTTGGACGCTGTAGGAGAAGGTTGTTCAATGGGTTGACCCTGGCTGGCACAAAACCGGGCTCGTGTTTGCAAGTAAATGCTAGCAAACAACACGACAAACAACACGATGCTGGCGAGAAACACCATCACGAGTGTCTGAAGATTGCGCATGTACCAATCAACTGGTGGCGCCATGGCCGCACCCACCAGTTTTGGCGTCTACGGAACACGCGAGCAGACGTGGGACGTTGAAGTTTTGTCTGACGCAAAGAAGAACTTGAAACGGCAGAGAACAATGCAGTGCGGTTGGCGCGCGTTTCATGTTGTGTTTCGGCCAGGTAGCAACCGTTGGACTCAGGGATCAGATCACCACACAACGCAACACCAGCGTCTTGGTGTCTTGGTGTCTTGGATCGGGGCAGTTCAAGTTCTGCTTTGGTGCAGAGACGACGACACGACGTTTTCCAATGATTCTGTTGTACTCTTCACCTCCGCAAGCGACGTTTCGAACCAGATGCCTCACAATCGTGTTGCTGATCTACGGGATCATCTGCACACCAGTTCAATTTGGGCTGTTTGCAGCGGCGTCGGTGCATCGCTTGACGCTGCTTCTCAATGGGCTCTGCACGATTCTGGCCATTGTGCCTGGCGCATTTGTACGTGAACTGGTTTTGATTGATTTGCGCTCGAATGGCGGTGTCATGGAACCAAATCCTTGGCAATCTGTTGCAGGGGCTCACCAAACGAACGCCGTTGCTGGTGCTCGCCGTGATGTTTGCGATCGGACTCTGCTTTGCCTCAGTGCTGTTTGCCGGGTTGTCGCTGCTCTTCACCTCGCAAGTTGAAGCCAAGGTGGCGAGCTACCTGGACGACGAGTTTCTTTCAGATGAATACGCCATCAACGAGCACTCGGATGTGAGCGCCAGAGCTTGGACAGAGAGATGTGTGCATGGAGCTGACACACTGAGCACGTGGTGTCTTGCTGCCTCTTGCAACATCAGATGATCTCCAAGACCAAAGCGTTCTTGATCGTGTCCGGGATCATCCTGGCCATTGGCTCGCTGTTGACTGGGTTGTATGCCAATCACTTTTCCTCCCTTCTCGACGACAAGGTGAGAGAACGAGAGAATGCAAGAGCGGCGTGTGATGATTCTCTCGTGCTTACCAATGCTGCCTGCATGCTCGTTAGCGTTGGTCCATGGCGTTCCTGCAGGTATGGGGTGGCTGGTCCTTCTTCCCAACACGCGACCCATTGGCCTGTTGTTTACAAGTGCACGGTCCCCCTTTTACCGGAAATGACCAGGTCTTTGGCATCATTTTGATTCCTTTTGCGCTTTTCCTGATGGCTGGTGGCCAGTATATCGCCGAAAGCGGAAGCAATTCGTCATCGCCGGTCACCAGCATTGTGGTGTTCAGCGTGGGACTCGTACTTCTCGTGATTGCGCTGCTGTCGTTTCTGGGTGGCAGCTTTGAGTACCGTCGCCTGCTTTCCATTTGTTCGTTGCTTTCGTTTGTCGTCGGCTGTGGTCTGTTGGGTGTCTGCGCGTCGTATTTGTTTGCGAGAAACCACTTGGACTCCCAACTCATTCTGCAATGGGACAGAATCCGTGTGATTCTGCCGCCGACTTTTCCGGAACGATACGACCGCGTGCAGTTCTCTCGCTTTGTTCAGGTATATACGACAAAGAACTCGGTGCTTCCCTGGTTCGACTTGCTCGCACGGGTCTCACTCGCATGCTCATGTGGTGGCAGGAAAACCTCGAGACCATTGCCTATGTGGGCATCATCGTCGGTCTCTTCATGTTGGAACAGTCCTATGTGTGCTTGTCCTTGCGTCAAGTCACGACTGTGCTGAAGCTCCAGCAGAAGCAGGACGTACAGAGTGTACGAGATCTCACTGTGAAGGATTCCCCGCCGCGTAAGCCGTCCTGAGCGATCAAGCGTGAAATCAGTGCTGCTGATCCTATTGGATGTGGTGTTTGTTGGGTTTCGTAGAAGGTGTGCGTGCAACGAGCCACTTGATGCTTCGTTACGAGGTAAGACAGTCCAGTCACCCGGCGCGCCTTTTGCGTGTTCCTGTCTAACTGCAAAGCGAACCCGTGGCCCACGCAAAACCAGTGGAATCGGTTGTTTCAAGCGTCCAAGCGGAATCAGCGCTACTGCATGCTCTTTGCCGCGCTCGTGTTCATTGTGGCCATCGTGTTTGTGGTGATTTCGCTGCTGGCCAACGTGATCCTGGCCGAAAACTGCGACTCGATTGGCAAAAACGTCAACGCGTTCACGTCCCCGGTCATGAACAGCAGCATCGCTGCAGACCAAGTCTCCACCATTCGTGTTGTCAGCTCCTTTACAAGAGGAACGATCACCGTCGACAAGTCTTCTTCTGCGTCGAGCGGCAGCATCGTGGCCAAAGTGTATGCCAGCAAGGTGAAAGACTAAATGATTAGTTGCGTCGTGTGGGCTAGGCCACAGATCACTGCTGTTTGTCTAACCAACAACACGCTTTCAGGACGACCATGCCCAGAATCCGTTTGGTCCGCCAGAACTGCAAGCAAACACTTTGTCGGTGTTTCTGACCCCTTCTTCGACGTCCCGATTCCTCTGGATGGATAGTTCTTGCCAAGTGAGTGATGTTTGGGCATGGATCCTTGGCACCAAGGCATTGTTTTTTCACTCGTGTGCGATGATTCCCAGCGACTCGAGACATTTGTTCAACTGGCTGCCAAAGGAAGCACCACAAATCTGGTCGTACAGTCCAACACTTCGATCGAATTGGTTCAACAGGGCCAGACAAAAGTGAGTCTTGTGTGGTGGGTGACCCGTCATCTCTTGACATTGAACGGCTAAATGGATCTTTTTGTTGGGTCCAGATGGAGTTCAATGGCGTTAAACTTGCCACGGATCACGCAAAGATCCACACCGACGAAGTATCGATACTCCAAGACGGGCTCCAGGCTGAATCCAATGGCGGGGACATTGAGATTGCCAATATTGCAGTGGATGGAAGCCGTTCGGCGACAAAGAGTTGCTCCTCGCAAATCCACTCGAGCCTTGGAAGTGTTTTGGTCACGAATGCGTCGCTTCAAGACTGCGATCTTTTCGCCGAGGCAGGTGCCAGCATTTTGCAACTCACAAGTATCGCTAGGTTGGTCTTTCACCATTTGGCCGCTTTGGTTGGCGCATGAGGTCGATCAGTTTGACAGGAGAATGCTTTGGTGTGAACCATGCGCCTTGGATTCATTCAGTATCCGCACTTCTGGTCGAAGCTTTATCCAGGGCAAAAGTGCTTCCGGAGGAATTGCGCTCGAAACGGTGGCATCCAATTGGGTTTCACTGACCAGCGAACACGGCAGCATCACGGCGAATAACCTGGTTGTCCTGGTCCGTTTGGAATGTGACTCGTTTGTCAGGTCTTCTCCTTGACGCATTGACCCAGGCGGTCTGTGCTGGACACAGGGCAAAGAAGTGTTCTCAGGACGCATTGAAGCGACCAGCGTGACGGGCGATGTCACGCTTCGCGGGGTCATGGCCGACGGATACACGCATATCGAAACGTCGAGTGGGAAGATCGTGCTTCAATTGAAAGTGAGGAACTGCAGGCTTAGTATCCATCCGGTCGGCACCAACGAAGTCTGAATTCCGTCCTTCTCTGATGCCAGAGCTTGGCATTTCAAGGAATGTACTACATGCGCTCGGAATACGGCAACATTACGATTCGTCAGGGTGACTTCGCGACGGACACGTTTCTGGAACTCAATGTAAGATGGGCAATTGGCATTGGATTGGCGCCGAATATGCTAAACCGACATGTTGCCGACGTGGTATCTGACTGAATGACGTCAATAGCAAACGTTGGATACGCACGAACGCTATGGCTTTATCAACTGTGTCAACGCGTCGGCTGAGTGTATTTACAAAGGTGACATCCATCTCCGTTCGCTCTTTGGCGACATTGAACTGGTGGTAGGCTGTGATCAACGAAGCTGCTAAGGAATTAAAGACGCCATTATCATCTCATTACTTCATATGTTCACGGACTCTATTACCTCCACCACGAGTCCTTTTGGGCACGAGCCTAATGCACTGTGCTTGCTTGCACTCACCTTGCTGACATGTATTCATCGATCCGTCAATGGCCACAAGCTTGACGCTGCGTGTTCTCTGCCGTCGTCAAGCACTACACGAACGCATTCTTTTGCATGACATGCTTTCTCTGGAGAAGGTCGAAGCTTCTTGCAGCGTAAAGATTGCTCCAGCTGCCACTGTGGAGGCGGCGATTCACAAACATCCACCGAAGTTCCGAACCAATAGGCACCTTTGCCTCTCTTTCTCTTTCAACTCGTGCAGAGATCTCGCGTGCGTAGCGCATCTTCTCCAGCGTCAGTTTTGACACAATGCTCTCGTTCAACTGAGTCAACGCCACTTTATCAGACTCGCAAATGCTCGACAACCGCAGCACCAAATGGCTGGTTCAAAGAAGAGAGAAATGGGACTCGCTTGCTCCTCATCAATAACAGCTTGTTCGGACCCGCGTCCTCCAAGTTTAAAGTCCCAATAGATCGAGCCATGCCCCGTTCGTAGGCCACCTCCCACAAGAAACGATTCATCGCGATGAGGTTGAAGCAGTCCTCATGACTGGCCAAGACAGTGGCAGCAGCACAAGACTCGTCCAGAGGTCGAGTGTCCAATAGCTTGAGCAATTGAGCCTGACTGAAGTCCCCCGTTGCCTCACAAAGAGCTTACAGTGAATGGCCATTAGAGCACAACATAAACAAGTCGAGCAGCACACCACCACCACAAGATCCATTTTGTGTTGTTACAGCACCGTGTTTTCTGTCATTTGCTCGGTGCCATAGTAAAACTCGTAGAACAATTGCATGAATGGCGGCTTCACATAATGAAAGCTGATGGTGTCTGGAGCACAACAACCGACGCCATTCTGCCATCCGATGCCATTGTGATCTGAGAACCAGTTGATTTCTTCATAGATCGAAGTGTAGACTTCTTTGTTGAAAGCGTTGGGATCGTGAGGCTTGAAAAACAGCTCTTTCGGGTCGTACTGGTGGAACCGCTCGCGCTTTTGGTCGTCGCGTGT
>JAMFLO010000115.1:0-89414 GCA_027475765.1 Paralagenidium karlingii | reverse complement strand
TGGACCTTTCGTGACCGAACTGCATTTGTCGGAGTGCGGCACGCAAAGGACGTTTCACAACAGATTAATTGTCTCTGTGAGCATCGCTACCACGTCGAAAAAAAGCCAAAGATGCGTTTGACCAAGTGGCAGTGCACGCAGATCTCCACCTTGTCGACTCAGTAACAGCAGAGGAGAAGCGCAACGGATGCCAAACAACCGCAGCTTCCATTAAGACCAAACCTATTTCTTGAACGCGTCGGTTCGTTGGTGTACGTTGTGTGCTGCATTGGGAAGATGTTTATTGGAGTGCTTCGCCATCGAGCTTCGAGCTATCGTCAACGCCAACGACTTGGAGCTGCTCCAGCACGTGCTTCCGACCCCAAAGTATCCTCTTGCGGGTGGAATCAGCTTCCGATTGGTCGACGACAGCATGGAAGCTCTGAGATTTTGGCTGACCCTCAGACCTATTGACCAGTTTCTGCCGTCGACTGCGGCGTGGTTTGCTGCTTCGTATGGCAATCTAAAACGACATGGTGCGCTTAGCGAAGTCCGTTTGAGCCTTGTGGGATGGCTTGGCAGCGAGTCCTCCAAGCTCTTCACGGTGCAGGGGTTTCAGAGATGATGCGAGTCACTGAACCTATGGAGAAGCTGGCGAAAGACAGAAGTGTGGAAGAGCTCATGTGGTTGGTGTTGCAGTTTCCTGATGTGTGTGAAGCTGGACCAGTTTGCGTGTGTTTGCTTTGTGAAGCTGATGATCTGACAAACGTCCCGTGGCTGATTGAGAATCGGACGATGTCAAAGCAGCACGAAGCAATTCAAGAAGCGCTTCCTGCGCTCCTAAACACTTCGACATTGTGAAATTCTTGGTACATGCCAGAATTCGTTGTTGGTCGCCCACGCAGTTGTGAATGGATGCATGAGTGGGGTGCAGTTCCTGCAGAGGGATGGCGATGTGTGCTGGTTCAGGGTCTATGAAAGGAGTGACTGGTGGAGGCAGCACCAAGCATGAACTTGGAAATGGTCCAGCTTCTTGATTCACTGGTTCACCAGTAGCATCCATGTCAAACCTTCTGGAACGCCTGAAAAGGACTCGTCACACCGCATTGTTGCAATTCTACTCACGACAAAGGCCATCGGCGGATACGCCGGCTTCTTCTGGCAGATCATGATGTCCGCGAGGCATCCGACGGCTTCTGTGGGATTTCTCTTCTTGTGAGTGCTGCTCGGTCGGAAAGAAAGAAAAAAGCAAGCGTACGTTTGCCTCGAAACCCGAGCTTTCCTTCCAGCGCTTCGACGACTTCGACACCCACCAGACACACGACAGACGACACCAAGAGAGCTGTTAGATGAGGGGAGAGAGAGAGAGAAAGAGAGAGAGAGAGAGAGAAAGAGAGACAAAGAGAGTTGGTTCTGCTTGGAGTACTCCCACTCACTCTCCTGCTCCACTTGTTTCGAATTGAACAGGAAATGCACGACGCCACTGCCACGGTGGATGCGAGCCATCGTTTGCTTTCCTTTTTGCCACTTCAACTCGCTGAGTTTGGTGTGTGACACATTAAACTCATTGGTGGATTCCGATGCTTGACCATTTACAGATCGCTTTTAGTCACACCAGCGACAAGCAATTGGCTACTGCCACCATTCTCCCACTGTGAAATCCAGTGTTTCTGAAGTTGGTGACGTCAGTGCATACCGCAATGGACGCTTTTGTGGGCCGAGGATCTGTGCCACACCAATCTGCACACCAAGATCAGCGACGGAAAGAGAGAACACCGAAGTGTTCAGCTCGTCAACATGGCGCCACCGGCTTCTGCTTCTTCTTCTCCAGACGCGTCTTCCTCGCGCAGTCCGCAAGCCAGCGACTTGATGAAAGCCAAACTGGCGACGCTTCTTCAGGATCTGGAGCTGGACACGGGCGACGTGGTGCTCTTCGACCGCAAATGCACCCACATGAACCTGTACGGTGGCGCCATTTGCGCGTGCGCCAAATGGTTTGGCGAGACCCAATGGGATCACAACGGCGTGGTGATCCGAGATCCCGACAACCAAGAACTGTTTCTGCTGGAAGCCACGCTCTCCGGTGTGAAAATGCGACCACTTCTGGAGCGGTTGTTGCGTAGCAGTTCCTACGACGTGGTGGTGCGCAAGCTGCAGGTCAACCGCACGCCGGAATTCCACCAGCAGGCCATGCATTTTGTCAAACAAGTGCTGACCAACGCATACGAGGACCGCGTGAGACTAATGTTCAACGCCGGCGTGCCTGTGCCGTCGCGTATGGAACGCGAAAAGCTGTTTAATGAGATGATCCAATTCAAAAAGCAGCTGCAAACCATTGAAAACGAGCTACAGCATCGCAGCCAGATGGCCAGTTTCTTCGAGCGCAAAGCGCTGCTGGACGAACGCCAGCAAGTCGAAGCCAAGTACCGTCAAATCGCTTCCGTGCTGAACCAGACCGACCGCTCGCTGTTTGAGAATGAACTGCACAAGCCGCTGGACGCCGATCGCACGTTTTGCTCGCAGCTGGTGGCAAGACTGTACCAGCATCTGGGCATTTTGCTGCCGTACCCTTCCACCAATTCGTATTTACCGAAGCACTTTTCGAGCCAGGAAGAACACAAATACCTCAAACTGCAGCAAGAAGCTGTGTTGTTGAAGGAGATCTCGCTGCGCAAAGACTTGGAGGCCAACTATGCCAAGTTTCGCCAGCGACAGATCGACATGCGGTCGCTTGCGCCCAACGAAAAACAAAAACAGCAAATCGTCGAATGCCTGCGACGTCACCCGTTGTTCCACATGTTGGAAGAGAAGGAACTGTATGAGATCGCGGGTCACTTCCATCCGCGCGTGCTGCAACCCGGTGAAGTGGTGTTCTTCCAGGGAATGAAAGGCGAGTACTTTTATTTCATCGAAAAGGGCGAATGCGATGTCTTTGTGGACTACGATCTGGCGTCGCAGATGCAGAATGAGGCAGCAAGAGAACCGCTTCCTGCGAAAACAGGCAAGGATAAAGCCACTGGCAACGATGGCAATGAAGATGCGGATAATGCACAGGCACAAGCTGCTCTGCTGCTAAAGAGACGCCAAACACTTCAACTTCCAGAGTTTCAAGAGTCTTCGCGAATCATGAGTCGCAACGCCCCCGTTTTGGTGGCAACCAACTGTGCTGGAAGTGCCTTTGGAGACTCGGCACTCATGTATGGCACGCCACGTCGTGCGACCATTCGTGCGACAATTCCTCACCATGCCAAGAACAACAACAACAAGCAAGGCGCTGCTTTCAGTAACGCAGAGAATGATGACAAGCACGAAGTCGTGGTGTGGCGATTGGACAAAAAGCACTTCCGTTCCGTCGTCAAGAACCACCCGGAAAGCCAGCATTCGCTGGAAGAACGCCATTTTCTGCTCGAAGCAATCTCGAACCATCCACTCTTTGCCAACTTGGATCAACGATCCAAGGCTTTGGCGGTGCGCAAGTGCTTCCCGCTGTATTATCCAAAGGGCTCGGTCGTGATGAACCAGGGAGACCCGGGCGAGTACTTTTATGTGATTGAATCGGGGCAATGTGTCATCACACGCAAAAAACCAAATCAAGGTACACTTTGAACCAGGAGTCAATGCGCTTTTGTTGCTGTTCTGCCCACTGACTTGTCCCTCTCTTCGTTTGCTTGCAGATGAACAAGTTGATCGTGTCATCGGCAAAGGCCGTACCTTTGGTGAAGCTACCTTGCTGTACAACTCCCGTCGAGGGGCCTCGGTCAAAGTAGTGGAAGACGCCAAGCTCTGGTGTATGGACCGACCATCGTTTCTGACTATCACGCGAAGCGGATCGACTTCTTTGGTCAAGCTTTTCAACAAGCTAAGCCATGAATCGTCCATTTCACCACAAGAAAAGCCCGTGGAGCCACCAGGATCACCACCGAAAGCTACCCACGCGATCGCATCTGCCGTTGAGGATGCACTTGCTGCCGATGCTGCATATTCTGCAGATTCATGGGATACTTATGCATCTAAGCAGGCGATTGACGATATGCTCAAGAACAATTCCAGACTATTGGCTTTCCAATCCAAGCAAGCATTTGAAAGAGCTCAAGCACTTGTGGATACTCTGCTGTTTCACGATGACTCGGGGCTGATCAATTTCTCGCAGTTTGTTCATTTTCATATGGCATTGTCGCCAACGAATGCCAATCAACTGGTTGCGGAAGCGATGTTTCGGATCCTCCAAAAGACGAAACGAGAGCTGCAGAATGGTGAACAACCTACCAGTGAAAGTCGGGTAATGGCCGACAAGAAGGGCACTGGTGAAAGATTCGAATCCAGCTGTGGTGTTCAACTTTGCGAACTGATTCCCGTGATTCGGGCTTGGGCCAAGAAGAATGGGGTCGAACTGCAGTCTTCCACGCGCAATTCCGAGGACATGCTGGAGCTGTACAAGGATTGGTTTGGTATGCAACCAAACCACTTGCTGACGTACGATGATTTGCTGCATGTGGTCATGACTCTTGTCCAACTGATGGACAAGTACAAACGCGTCGATTACTTTGGAGAACTGGGCGAGTTTGAAGATATCATCAAGCGAGACACTAGGGTGCTTCGTCAACTTTGGATGGCTGTGGAAGTGAATGTCGACAGCCTTCAAGCAAAGACGGGACTCTCTTTTGAAGACCATCCTGCCTTTCAAGTCCGCCGTCCAAGCCAAAGCGCTAGATTTGGCATGCTCCAACAACAACTGGAGCAAAAACGAGAACAAGCAATGCGTCGAGCTGCAGAACTCAGCTTTGACTCGAATCTCAAGACCGGATGGATCTCGGCTCTGCGATATGCTTCCCACGAAGAACCTTCGGCAGTGAGTGGCTTGTTTGGAGGACCAAAACATCCAAACCATCCTCGATCGGCGCTTCACCCTCAGCACAAACACGGCGACGGATGGCTTCCTCATGTCCCGTTGGGATCCATGGGTGCTGCACTTGGCGCTGGCATGGTCTCTCGAACATGTGTTGCTCCATTGGAGCGACTCAAGATCCTAATGCAGTTGCCTGATCCGATTAACGGTAGATCTCCGTATTCCTCCGCTTCGAAAGGCTTGTCCAGCATGGTTCGCAACAGCGGATTCCGAGGTAGGTGCCTTGTCTGCCTTTTTCTTGTTCCTCCATTGACCCCTCCCTGTCCACAGGTCTTTTTGCGGGCAACTTGTGCCATTGTGTTGTTGGGATCCCGTCTTTGCCGATGAAGTTTTTGTTTTGTGAAGTGTTGCGTGACTTGCTGAATGCACCAAACACCGTCAATCGACAACTCAACCTCTCGTCTGAAATGAAGAACTTTTTCTCGGGAGGATGCGCCGGAGTGATGTCCCATGCAGTGCTGTACCCGCTTTCAGTGGTGCGCGGAAGACTCACAACCCAGCAATACCTGAGCGATACCAAGACTTACAACGGGATCATCGACTGTTTTCGTGTCATGGTATGCCAGCTGATCGCCAGGACTTGTTTGTGACTTGACTGACTCTGTGTCGATGGCGATGACGATGACTTGTAGCGCGCGCGGGAAGGCCTTGGCGCGCTGTATCGGGGTTTTGGTGTGTCGAGTCTCGGTGCATTCACGTATATTGGCTGGAATCTATCCATCTACGAGTTTTTGCGGCCAATGCTGGTGCTTTACGATACTGAAGGAAGTGCTTTGGGCCATCCCAGTATCCCTGGGCAATTGTTGTGTTCAGCCACTGCTTGTGTCGCGTCGCAATTCGCTGCGTACCCTTTGGATTTGATGCGACGACGTTTGCAAATCCAAGGGGACTGGCACCATGAAGTTAAATTCCCAAAGTACTCTTCGGTGTGGAATTGCGCTATGGAGGCCATGAAGGATTCGCCATACCGGTTTAAAGTTCTAGGTCTGTATCGAGGCGTGTTGGTAAACAGTTTCAAAGCCGTGCCTGCAGCCATGATCTCGTTCTTGACATACGAGAAGATCCGCGAAGTCAAGCTCGAGTAGATGGATGTGAGTGTTCTCGCGATCAACGAGGTTCGGATGCTAGTAGAACGTGATCGGTTTGGACCATCAGGTATTCTACTCTTGATAGGGCAGGATGGTGCGGAGATGGCTTGATGCCATAATGAAGAGTCCTGAATTTTGCCATTGTTTCCTCGACCCACGTGACCAGCGCCATCGTGAACCAGATGCAAACTCCAGATACACCTTTTGCACTCGACACGACCTTTACGTGTCGCAAGCCGTCGGTGCGCATTGGCTCAGTGGGCCTATGGCTTGTTCTTCTATCCGGTGGCAAAACCAACGGTTGATGCAGTGCATTCTGCTCAAGACAGGAATACTTTCGGGTGCAATCGACACTTGCAGGTCTTGGAGAACAACCCGACATGAATTCGGGGCTCTGGCGTCATGATGACCATGTTGCATGGCAGTGAAAGAAGGCTTGGGTGCCGATGACGCAATTGCAGCCGAGGTGCACCAAGAAAGCCATTCGTCCGTCGAAGAGTCTGTGCGGGTACAGAACCTGGTCAATATGTTGAGACCGATGATTCTGTTGACCAAGAAGCATTCTTCTTTGGTGGCATAGAGATGGCTTCGATCACAGAACACTTGATCATCGGAATGAAAGTGATGAGAAGAGGGACCATCCATTGGCATGGGGTCCCATCGCTGCCAACAAGGTGAAGCCAATCAGATGATTGTTTTATCCCATCCGGAGGAATTCGAGCAACAAGACGAGAATGTCGACTTGGTCTTCTGGAAGGGTCAGTGCAAAGGGTTTCTGGTCTGAGCTGAAGAAATGCGCTCGTTTGATCACAGTCAACGTTCCTCGTGAGGATGCAAGACAGTGATTTGTTGAATTGGTGTGGAGGTAAGCAATGCACCGCCCACAGCGACGACAGCACCGTTAGCACAATGTATCTGCAGCTGAGTCGCAACAACAGTGCAGCAACCGATGATACGAGCTTGCCAGCAAATTGCAGCCTTCCGACAATGTCGTCGCAAAGGACCGGGGTACCGAACACCATCCTCAAGCAACGCGATGTCAGACTGGTGTCTCCACTAACTCTTCGTTTGTTGCTCGTGTCGTCATGGAACTTCATCGCCACTGGACCAAACTCTTTCGCGCATTCTTCTTTTGGATTTCTTTCTGCCGCGTGTCTTCAATGTTGGCGGCTTCGTTGACGAGCCATTGGAAACCGTTGCTAGCGCTTGGCACCGGCGTCTGGTTCAATCGTTTTTGGTCTGGTGCATCATTCAAGACAGCGATCTCCAGCACATCGCGGAGCAGCCGACTCTTCATGTTGCGGTCTTCGATGGTTGTCGTCGTCAACGACGGGGAAGCGTTGACTTCGCAGAGCCACGGCTTGAGGTTCTCGTCGATGATGATGTCGTAACCGTAGCATTCAAAGCTGTGGTTGTCGTTGATGATCACATTCTGAACGGCTTTGAGTGCATGCAACATGACAGCATGGATGGCATTCAACAAGTTCTCACCGGCTCCCTATCGCAGATCACCACGCAGCTTAAGTTTTGCTATCCAATACACCCACGAATGACAACCATGATTTTACCCTTCCACGAGTTGCTTCGACATAGAGACAGAGGTTGTCGATGTTCCATTTGCCGCCGTGTTTGCTGTTGTAATCTTCGTTGTTCTTCTGCACCGCGACGTTGGTGAGATGAATGAATGGATTGTCCATTTCTTCTTCGTCAGCCGAGTACTTGACATTGCAGAAGCGAGCAAACCCTTCACGATACACAAACGCCTGGCCACCAGCATGCCATTGGACATTATGGGATCGTCCACAAATCTGGTCTCCTCGGCGTATCAAATACCCACCTGAAGAGGTCGATACGAGATCACCAACACGTACATGCGCAAATCGAATTTCTTGCCACCGATCAACAGCGGGTTCTCAATGTACCGCGACACAATGTAACCTTCTTTGATGGGCACGTTGGTCCATCGCAGGTTGGCCCATTTTTTCGTCTGCGAGAGTTTGTTGATGATGAAAATGCCTTTTCCCTGGGCTTTGGAGCACGGTTTCATGATCCACATCACGTTCGGGTTGCGTCGAAACTCCTGTTGGATGTTGCGATGGTCTCAGTGCTAGTGAGAGGTGCGTCCTACACCGACCAACCAACCACCCAGAGTGCTGCTCACCTCCACAAACAGCGAGTAATCGGCCGGCAAAGTGTACGTCGTGGGCAGGAAATCCACGGCATCGGGCAAAATTCCGTTGGGCATGGCACTGGCCACTTCTTTTTTGTATCGTTTGATGTTTTTGACCATGAGATCTTTGCGCGTGAGCTCGTAATGGTTGGGAAAATGGTTGATGTACTGGCCGTCCAACAAACGAGTGCCGGTCTCTGGGTTGAACAAGTTCTTGATGGTGGTCTTGTTGGCCCAATAGATGTTCCAGTCGTCTCCTTCAGTCTTTTGCCATCCTCGGCGCTCGAAATTCCACACCACCACGTGCTTGTCCGAGTCCACGCGCCATTTGAACGGCTTGCGGCTCATGATCCCTTCCGTGTTGGGGACGGCGACGCTTGAGGATCCAAATAACCAACCGGTGGGGTTTATTAACGTTATTTCATGTGCACCACGCAAACTGCACTTCAACATGGGCCGAGTGGGTCACGTCAGGTTGATGCTCACGACCAGAGGAAACGACAGCCTTCGCCTCTTTAAAGCACGAGGATGGCCAAATCGGAACGTACTGAGGAGACGAAATCGCTCTGCGCATTTTGTCCGGTTGATTTCTGGAAGGATTTGCTGGTGTGCAAGTGATTCGAGTGGCAACAACCAGCCCACTGCCGTCAAACGGAAGCATTGCAACGAAGACAAGTGCAGCACCAAAGCTACTGTGGTTGGCTTCATCTCTTTTGTGGTTGTCAGTGTTCGTATTTTGATTGTGGATTCCAGTGAAGGTTGAGCCATGCACTTTCAACGTTGTGTCAAAGCAATTGGTCGACATGGAATAAACGATGCGCTTCACACAAGTCAGGAGGTCGATGTTGGCTTCCAAGGAACGGCACGAGTGCTGCACTCGTCCGAACTGTTGTGGGCAGAACTTGAAGAGTGCTGGTACAGTCGCACGTGACAAGTTGAAGCACGTAGTTGTCAGAACCTGCATCAACTTGATTGCCCAAGGTATCTCTCCGGTTCTCGCACGGGGGAGACACGAAGTACTTTGCTCTGCGAGCAGAGTTGCAATTGCCCGAGTTGATGTCGATGATCTCCGTAGACTCACCCACATCGCAAGTTAAGCGAATCAGTTCCATCGCACACTGCAGGAGCCAGCTCCACTTGACCTCCGCATCCTCGTTCATTCCTCCACAGAGATGCAACAAATGCCACAGAAGACAATAACAACCTGGGAGCAGAGTCACGCACACCAGCGACCGATTTGTTTGTGTGAGCTGTATCATACAGCTCACGTGGCATACAGGCTGTTTGCCACGCTAATTGCGCTGACGATTGGGACCTCAAGAGTATCCCCACAGGGTACACGATGGCATCAGAGTTCACATTCACATCAATTACGAGCTCTACGCATCCAAACACACTCACCGACAGACATTCCACCACACAACAACTACGCTCCTCGTCACATACAAGCCTAGAAGCCTTACACGACTTTGTGGCTGCTCACTACACTGTCATTGTGGAGGTCTGGGTCCCCGCGTGGGATTGATGGCGTTCAGGAACGACTTCCGACGATCCAATGGCTTCCTCGAAATAGGAAGCAGGCCGAATGGGCATGTATTGTGGCACTTGGCGCACTCGCCAAAGGAGCTTTCGGAACGACTCGTTCTCTCGCAGATACGTCAACACTTTACGGGTGACCACGAACACGCCGACACCCACAAACGGAAGCATCGCAACCAAGAGAAGCGAAGAGCCAACGCCACAACTGTCGTCGTCTTCATCCTCCTCTCGATCTTGTCGATTGCGGCCGTAGAACTCACGCCGACGATTGCCGTTGTCATTGTAATAGTCGTCATCACCACCACGAAGGCGGGGATCGTGGCCACCAGCATAACCAGTTGCTGCAGCCGTAGCCGTAGCGTCAGCGTAGCCGGCATTCCAGTTTGGGTAATTCGTCGCTGGAGCAGGCTCGGGTTTGCCCCAAACTGGCTGAGCCGTCGTTTGAGCGCCGACGACAGCGTTGTTGATGCTCAGCACTTTGTAAGTCGTCTCAAAGCAGTCTCTCGACATGTCCTGCGCCCATCCCTTGACGCAAGTCATGAGATTCATGTTGGCGTCCAAAGAGCGGAATGAATACTGCAGTTGGTCGAGTTCTTTGGGGCAAAACATGGTGAGTTGACGAACGCAGTCGGGCGAGATCAAGCGTAGCACATAGTTGTCAGGATTCGGAACAACGGATGGATCATACGACGGTGCGATCCGCGGCGCTGGTTGCCACGCAGGCGTAGGCATGGGTGTTGGCATTGGTATCGACATGGGCTTCTGCGCCCAATTTGATTCATACGGTGGTGGGGTCGGCCCATAGGCAAAATGGGGATCCACCAACGCCTTTTTCTCCTCACTGGACATCATTTGGACAGTTGGAAAACCTCTTTTTCTTCTTCTCAGATCACCGAAAGACGAACAATGAACCTCTTGGACCACCAACACCACACATCATCCTCGTCTTTCTACATGTGGGTCAGAAGGTTCCTCCTGCTGCACCAACAGCCAGTGTGGAAGCAACGGTTTCGACAGTGCTGTTGCCCAACAGAAAAGCAAATGGAGAGGAAGTGGGTTTTGTCTCAAGGCCATGCTCTGAGGACCGACAAGAAAGAAGATCAGAACGGTCGCATTGCCATTGTCCCATCCTTTGGATTGCATCTGGTGGCAACTCCAACTCCCATCGAGAAGTCATCGTCTCTTCCTAGACTATTCCTGGGTCAACAATACACACTGGCATCCCCTTGCTCCTTTGCCAGGTTGGTCTGGTCGAGTGAAAGAAAGAACAGGCGCGCAAGCCATTTCTTTCCGCTCGCATCAGTCCATTTCACTCGTATTACTGCATGGATCTCTCATTTAGACTCGCTCATCAACACCACACGTTTACAACACCCTAGACTACACCAAGACTACGACCCAAACAAATGACACAAAACACCAACACATAGACGACCCGACCCTTACACTTCCTTGGTGACGGTCGGCATGGCTTCTCCATCCTCGCTGCAAAGCGGTTCACGCTCTTTCAACGTCTCCGAGTCGGAGAATCGTCGCACCAGAGAGTATTTCATTGAGCCACTTGCGCCACGGTCGCGAGTGCGATAAAACGTGAGCGCGCGACGAACACTCACGTACAAACCAACCCCAAAGAACGGAAGAATCAGCATCCAGAGAACAGGGCTTACACCATTGCTGCAATTGCATCCAAAGCGCTCGCGTGGATCCTCGTCGTCATAGCGACCGACTTGGCGTTCGCCATCGTCATAGTCGTTGGCAATGAACTCGTTGCCACCCACATAATCCTTGCCGACATCGTTTCCATGTGGCTGTTCATAGTGGCGCACATTTCCACGATCGCCAAGAGGCTGGTCCTGGTTGCGAGCGGTTCCTCCTGCATTGTAGTGGTTCCCTCCATGCTCCTCGAGCGGCGAACCCATCTGGTCTCCAAATCGGTCCTCGTAGTCCACCATCACCACTGGTGCATCCATCATTTTCGTTTCGTTTGCTTGCTTGTCTTTGCGTTTGCGCTTGTGAAAGACCAACAGGACTCGGAAGAAAACAATCTCGTCTTTCCAGGCGTCTTCTCGTCCTCTCGGCATCCTCATTGTGACAGAAGGCACGGCAGGTGCCGCATAAACTTGAAGCCAACATCCAACTGATGATGTTGAAGCAAGTCGACAGATGGCGTCTCAAGTTGAGAGCCCTGTTGCCAACAGATCAGGCTGTTGGATTCATACAAGACAAATGCAATCTGCCAAAACGTTGTCGACGGCAGTCCACGGACAGCAAAGCTCTGCAGCAGAATATTATCATGTCGATCATCAATGCATTGTGTATGACACGCTTATACAATCAACAAGGCACACTACCCAACAGGTGTGCATCACCACGACAACATATACAACACCATGCGTGAAACACCTGATCTTACACTCCATGTGGATCTTCTTCGATTGGGTTCGCCTCGGTGCGCAAAGGCACATACTCGTGACGAGGTCCCTGTAGGGACTGACGCGTCCGATAGTATGTCAACAATCTTCTGGCGGCCACGAACACACCAAGAAGGAAAAATGGCAGCAGAAGCAGGAAGAGAACGGGGGACATGAATCCACAATGATGGTGGTGGTGGTGGCGATAGCGATGTCCGTGGTGGTGGTGATCGTAGCCATCGTATGGCTCCCTACGATCTCCGCGGTCATCGTCAACGCGGCCATAGCGGCCTGCGTTGTCGCCGTCGAATCTCATACCATCTCCTTCAGGAAGCCACGGACCAAACTGCATGCCCCCATCGAAGCCTGGAGCATAACCATCAGGTCTTGGACCTTGAGCCCATCCACCACCTCTTCCCTCTTGACGCTCTCTGCTGCGATCACGACGCTCCTTGCTTCTGCTTCGCTCACGTCGCTTCATGCCATCGCCGTCGCCTGGATCATTCCAGTTTCTCTCTTCACGGTCTTCTCCTCGGCGACGATAGTCATCGTCGTCATCTCTTCCACCACCACGATACATCAAGTTGGGTGCCATCTCGATGACGCTGACTTGGTTGTCGGGTGAATTGCGGTTCGCTTTGCTTGGTTTCGCTCAGATTCTTGAATGAGCTTCAACTCTACTGCTGAAAGGCACACCTCCGACTCGAACAGAGTTGTCCGACGCCACACAAGCTGCCCAAAAACAAACATGGCCACGCAGGCAGTTGGCAAGCCGGGTGGCCATTTGCCATTGGAGCCGAGCACCGAATGCCAGTTGGTATTTGATGAACATGCGGAGCCCAAACGCATCAGGAGACAATTGCCCATACCATTCTTATCCTTTTCAGTGCGCTTGGTGAACACGACCACGTCTCATATCAAGTTGAAGTTGCTTTGGTCTGATCCTGAAACGGCCACGTTCGCGTCCCACATTTAGCGAGCGCACTTGCTTGTCCCATGTCGGCTGCTCGTTGCGTTGGAAGACGAGCGAAAGCATTAAAGACGATGCCGGCCACAAAGACCAGAAAACAATTCAAGAGGTTTGACAAACGTCCAAGTGAACAAGCAAACAAAGAGACCCCAATCGGCAAGAACATGGCGGTGCCCATTGTCAAGATCGAACACGAGAACGTACCAGTGCCTCCTCCACCGGAAGAGCATCGATACGGCGGTGCACACAACAACTTTCGCGGTGAATCGACCGATTTCGACGCCCAAATGTACGAGTACCACGGCAAAAAGCGACCCAGCAACGACGGTTACTTCAACGACGACAACGCTCCGTATGGAGCTCCTCAATGGAACCCAGATAATCGTGGACAAGCCCGGGGAGGCAATGGATACTTTGGTGACGACCGTGCAATCGGTGGCAATGGTGGACCTTGGGGGCGTCCATATCAAGACGAATACGGCATGGGCAGCCGATACAACTACAACAATGGTGACGACTATGGCGAAGGAAGACCCATCGCTCGTCGCTTTGACGATCGAGACGACGATGACGACGATGACAAGCGCCATCGATGCCATCGAGGAGGCGGAATGCACCCCGTACTTTGGTTGGTGATTATTCCCTTCTTCGCTGTCGGTGTGTACGTCAGCGTGCGTCGTGCATTGACATATCTGCGGGAACGCCATGCTGCCCAAGTTGGCGCACCAAGTGGAAGTGGGGCAATCAAATACACGCCACTTCGCTCAGTGTCGGATGCTGATGAAGTTCGAACTGGTTAGGTGGCAAGTCGCGATGTTACCCTGTGTGTGTGTTAGTGTGTGTGCGGGTCTGTGTGTTGGCATGAGTCACAAATGTGCGTAGCAGGTCTTTGAAGCAAGTGTGTGTAAAGTATACGTGCGTTTGCTGACAACAACATGACCTTGTCATGTACCTCTCCCTGCTGCACCTTCTCTCTGCTTGTAAGCGCACTACCCAAGGCGAATGATGCTCCAGTGAGCAATACAACCACAACGACCAACGCTTCAGGCGCAAACGCACACGCCAGAATGGGGCGTTAGGTGATACGCAAGCAAGCTGGTACCCATCACAAGCGGAGACAGAGAAGCTACGGCGTGTGTGACTTTGAAGTGCTCAGTGATTGCTCCAACTACCGTCGATTTGACTCTCTTCCATATCCTCATTCGAGAAAACCCGACAATCTCTCTTCCTGCCTGTAAATGAATAGTGTACACTTCATCGGTTCACCTTGCTTTTCAGTCGAGAGCTTCTGGTGCAGCATATGGATCACTTGCTTCGGCTTGTCGTTAGCTTGAGGCCGATCGAACGACACTGCTTCCGCGCGTCGGAGACTGTCAGAGCTCACAGGACGACAGTTCCACACTGTGCACGCGTAAACGCTTGACCTCGGCAAAGGGATGAATTGGTTGAGCAGCGAATCACATCGCGCCTTGTCATGATGATGCAAAGGAAGGCAGGAGAAGACGAGCGGTTGGCGAGCAAACCTAAATAAACCTCTCTGCCACGATGGATCGGCTCGGGTTGATTTGATTGGCCTCTAGCGGGGTTCGACCTTGCAAATACGATAATTCTTTGTCGCTGATGGATCCGTTGGCGTACAAACCAATCTGCTGTTTGGATTTTGCTGCTGGATCGAGTTGCAGGTTGATGGAAGCACGTTGGTGTTCTGGTGGCGGTGGAGGAGTCGTCGACTGCAGTGGTAATGGCTGCGGTGACAAAGTCCAAGCACTTTGCGGATACTGAGCAGCCGGATGTTGCATATAATTCTGTGGATTCCACAGCATCGGTTGTTGTTGCGTCGGCGGGATTTGCATCTGCATTTCGACAATGTTCATGAGACACATGAGATCCTGCTGTAGCGAGAGCACGCCTTGGTGCAAACGGCTGTTTTCGCTTTGGCGTTGAGCCTGGGACTCAAGCAATTGAGCGATTTGCTGTTCTTGACGCGCGATGGTGGCGCGCAACTGGTCGAGTTCGCAAGCCTGGGACGAAGACAACCCCGCCGAACGCGACGCAGGCGTTGGCGGCGGTTGAACTGGTAGTTGACGTTGAGGTTGCTGGGAGTGTTCGTCTTTGTCTGTGTTGGTTGCGTTGGTAGTGGCGTTGGCCATCGAAGCCGGCGCACAGCCGTCGGAGGACATGTTCGATCTGTGGTGCGTGTGGTGTCAGGCGCAGCTACAGCCAGTGGGTCAGCGAGTCAGAACTGTTCCGTTCAAATGCGCCAAACGAGTCTGACAGCAACGTAATAGCTAGAAAAACTGCTCGGCGTTACGTCTGACGTTCTCGTTCACGTCAACCCACCAGAGCAACCCAACAAACCGCAAAACCCAGCAGCCCAATCGAGCAAACGACCCCGAAGAGAGAGAGAAAGAGCGAGCGAGAGATCTTCTTGAGGATGGGAGGGGCTCACGCCCTTTGGAGACAGGTGTTCCCAATCGGAATTGATCGCGAGTGTATGGTACTGGCAACCCAGGACAATCGGACTTGATCGAGTCTCCCTGGTTCGCTTAGTTCCGAGTGGGGCCAGTGAGAAAGAAGATCTCTTGTGCATTGATGAGTTCGGAAGCGCATCGCATTTTGCTGTCGGCGTTGGAGCAATGCGACTGGTTTGGACCAATTTGACTTGATGTTTGTATGGGATGTGAGTAGCTGGTTGACCCTTTGGCTTTGCTTTGGGTAGTGTGCCGCCCGAAGTGACGAGTTTGCAGCAACTCAGCTTTGAGCAGTTTGTGGGCATTGTGTTGCGCTGTTTGCAACGCTTGCACCAAGCCAACGAGTTGGCCGGCACCGTCGAATGGCCATTTCCATCGACTTGTTCTTCTTCTTCTTCTTCTGGTGCTGGTGCTGGTGCTGCTGCTTCGTCGGAGATGCCGCGCACACTGTTGCTGCCCAAAGGCGTCGCGGCCAAACACCGATTAGGCTCTCAATTGGGCAACTGCTTCAAAGTGAGCAAGCGCTTTGTGCATGCTACCGTTTGAAATGGAAAGAATCCAAAAAGCAAAAGAAACTGACGCCAATGTCAAATGGCAAATGCATGGGAATGCCAGCAACTGGGGTACCATGGCGAATGCGGGTACAACAACTTTTTGTATCCGACCGAGAAAGAAACCCGTAACATGCTGGCGTTTCTACTGAGCAAAATGCCCCGCGTGGAACCGTCCACGTCCATGTCGCCAACGTCGCAACCATTGGCACAGCGAGATTTCAGCCAGTTGATTGCGCCGGCCATTGAAACATGGAAGCACCAAGTGCATCTGCCACAGGTGACCAGACGAGCCTCCTCGCGCGTTCCTCCTTTTGTCGGGTGCGAAACGCTGCCAGTGCACACCTGCACGTGTCTGCTTTGCCATCAAATCTCCGATGCGGAAGTTCCACCTGGTAGAGCCCCTAGCTTCTCATTCCCGTCGCTGAATGGGTCCAAGACTGATCGCCATGACGCCTTGCTTTGCAGAGATGCACCGCAAGACTCGCCTATTGTTCGAGTCCTTCCCAACGGGCATCAACCGAGTGGCTTCGATGGTGGAAGCCTTGTCGAAGTGGTCCATGGCCAGTGACTTGACCATCGAATCCAACGCTTTTGAACAAAAGTCGTTTGCGCTCGAAGATGCAGAGGTGACACTTGGGTTTTCTTGGTTGGCAGTGCTTTGCACAAGGGCTGACTGGGTGATTCATCGTCGTATCCACAGCATCCGGTGGCGTGGAACTCCCAACAAGTTCGAAAACTGTTCAAGAAACGCATTCACGAGTCCAAAACGCAATTGAAGGAGCACTCTGCAGTTGAAGTGACACTTCCTTTGCTGGGAGAAACTGGTCCTTTTGCCATAAAGGACCGGAAAGATCGTCTGGAAACTTCAATGGAAGCCAAAGTACTTCCAGTGCTCGAAGGTGACCCAGCGCGTTGGGGTCGCATTGGCAGTTTGCATGCGGATTTCTGATCGTGTAATGATGTGTTGGAACGATTCAGGATGGAGAGATAACGTCGATGGCGAGGCTGCTCGTGCTTCTCCCGCTGGTCCACCCAGGGCAAGCAGTGACGCCGACTTGATCGTGGCGAGTGAGCTCGCTGAGGTGGCAACGACACCAGCAAATGCTTTGAAATCGGTCAGTGAGCAGCCAGTTGCAAGTGTCACTTCAGTCAGCGAATCGACGGAGGAGTTGGAAGCACTGGAATTGGCAAAGGTACGACGAATGCGATGGCGTTGGTCCCGCTGGAGAAACAAGCAGTCACGAAGCGCTGACTTGGCATTTGCGTGCGTGCTTTCACAGCAACAACAGCGGGAACACGAGGAATCGGAACAATTGAAACTGCGCGTGGAGGCCGCGCAGAGCCGACTGGATCAACTCGAGCAGTTTTTTTTGGAGGAACAACAAGCAGTGGAAGAAGTGAGTGATATGTTGCGTCTACTACTCGTGAGAATGATACCAACAGGTCGACATGCCTTGTCCTCAGATTTCCCAGCGAGTGGCAAGCGAAATGGCTCGTGGCAAAGAGCTCGAACGCCAGCTTGCGACTCGCAAGCGCACGCTGGAGATGCTGCCACAAGCGCACGAAAACATCGCGAAACTGGAGGTAACAGAACTCTTGTATAGAAGCATCAATGACTGGACGCAAACTCACAAGTGGCTCACTTTCCATCCGTTTTGGGAACGTCATGGCAGGCGATTTGTGCGAAAAACGCCAAAAAACTCGAAGACTTGGAAGCCGAATGGCAGAATCACCGTCAGAAGTTGGAAGAAGAGGAGCAGGCGCTTCTCAGCATCAAAGACGATCGCAAAGCACGTTGTCGGCGAATGGTCGAAGAAATGCGGTTGTTCCGCCAAGAAATGAAAGAAATGGCGCCGTTGATCCAACAGAAAATGGACCAGCTGAGTGTGCTGGAGAAGAAGTATACCGCCATGCCGAAAGCCATCAACCGCAACATGTACACAAGCCGCATCCTGGACATTATCAAGCAAGTGGAACGCCAGAAACTGGAGATCAAAAAGATCATTGGCGACATTCGCTCGGTGCAGAAGCAGATCAACTTTTCATCGGAAAAGCTCAAGCGAAGCGAAGCAGTCGCCGACGAACAGTTGTTCCAGGCCGCCAAAGAGACCCCCGGTGAACAATCTAAAGTGTACCTGTTTGCTGCGCCGGATTGGGCCAGCGACCAGGCCGCCTCTAGTGGCAGTGCTGGCGGCAAACGCAATGATTTCATCGAGTGCTACCGGTGCTTTGCGCAAGTTCGTGAGTTGTTTGAAGAGCTGATTTTGATGGTCGGGGACATTGGAAAGAAAGAAAATGCCGCCAGAGACTTTGAAAATTGGATCGCCCAGCTACAGACTCGAGAGAGCACGACCCATTTGGACAAGATCCTGCAGGATCTGGAAGCTGTTAAGAAAGACAATGCCGCGTTGAGCCAGCAAGTGCAAGTCCAGAGAGCAAGGATGCGCAAGACCGAGTCGATGCCAATTGGCGATGACTCTTGCGCGTCGACAAGTCCTCCCAAGCAACAACAACTTGCTCGAGGGCAGTCGGTTCCAATTCCTTTGACCACAGCGCCATAGGTACAAACAAACACTTCCACTTGGCATTTTGCCAGTGTGTCTTCGTTGTTAGTGATCTGCTGGCGAGTTGCGTTTGCGTTTGATGTCGTCAACGATACAAAACCGAATGATCTACGAGCTCCATGCTGAGCGGCTTCCATTCGTTCTCGTGGTCTGGCCTTGCTGTCGTCACTTCTTCTTGGTGTTGCTGGTCCGAATCCTCTAAAATCACTGCCTCAAAAGCCACAGCGATCACCCAACATATTATCACCACGAACTTCTCGAAGCATTGACATCACCCGTGCAAATACCGTCCAGCGCATCGCTTGTGGCCTTTGGCACCAGATTACCGGTGACTCTGGTGCTGTGGGTGATGTCGGGACTCACGTTGACTTCAAGGATCCACACGTGCAGCTCCTCATCCAAAAGAAAATCGAGTCCAAGCCATTCAAAACCACGCTGTCGTGCAGAGATTCACATTAGTTGCAGCTTATTGCACCCAACGACACCAAGTTCCATTTCCCCACTCACTCCCACGCGCACGAGGCGATCTTTGACCGCTAGAATGGCTCGTCGCGTCGCGTCTTGCATCTGCGGCACAATGGAATTCTCCCAGATGTCGCTTCCATGCTTGTCTCTACGTCGGCACCAACGCAGATACGCGGTCAGCCTACGATTATGAACAGCATCTGTTGCACAAGTTGCAAAACCGTAAGAAAGAGCGGAATCGTTCGCTGGACCACATCATGTCTGCGTTTCCACCAAGATCTCGTCCTTCTTCTTCTTCTTTTTCCACTACATCTTCCTGCTCTTGGAGCTCGTCACTTGCGACGGGCACGGCGTCTTTTTGGATCGAAAAGTTTGTCAAATGGATCAACTTGTCCTCAATCTCTTCAAGACTGAAAGGTTTGCTGCAGAAGCGAAGGTAGCAACGAGAGAACCAACGCACTTGCAGAGGCTCCAGACTCGTGATGAGCACCCACTGACGAATGTCAAACTTGCGACCGCCGATCAAAAGCGGTCTCTCAATGTACTTTTGGATCAACCATCGACAATCCGTGTCCAGGTCTTCTGTTGGAGCTGGTGGGAGTCGGTCTGCATGATGACCTGGTGCGGTGTCACATCCGATTCCCTGTGGTTCATTAACCTTGCCATCTCGGGAAGAATTGACGTCATGTAGAGACTGAAGCTGAAGAATCTGATCAAGTGATTGGACGAGATGTATGCCTGGACAAGGAGGTACAGACCGTGAGCAAGCGGTGTAGCATATGAGTCAGGAGGACCGGACGACTCACCTCGCCCCCGCGAGAGATTGGCTGGCTTTACAATCCAAATATTGTGGTTCTCCACCAAATGGAATTGTGGATCCATTGCTTCCAGTTGCGTCAAGAGCTGCTGGACTTGTTGGAGTGTTTTGTTGTTCTGTTCTTGGTCTTCGGATGATGAGGTCTGCGCTGCATTAGGTTTCTCAAAGAGAACAGACCACGTGGTATCGCGCACGTCCATTTCGTGCATCAACTGACTGCTGGAAGCGTCGAATCTTCCATTGTGTTGCACGCTTAACGCCACTTTCACGGCCAGATCCAGTGCCTGGGGTGAGTAACTCCTGCACTTGGCATTGGTGATCTCTTGCCAGCACCTCTTGAGCACCACAAGCGCCTGGCAGTACACAAAGTGCCGATGGAAATTCTTCAATTGCATGAATGTCGCAGCGCTGTCCATTTCAACGCGACTGGACGTCGTGTCGGTGCCAACCTCGAACGTGTTTGGCATGAACTGCGCGCATTCATGCGCGCCAAACGCAGTCTGCAGCGCTCTGGTGAACGTGGCCTTGTGACAAAACACGACGGCATGGTGCAAATGGTTGACGATCTGAAACTCCTTGACAAACTGCCAGTTGATCTTGCAGTAATTGGTCCATTTCAATGCAAAACCTGGGAAATGTAAGCCATGAGGAAACCATCGCCAACCGCGTTGCTGCAAAAGCGCAATGACGTCGGCGTATTTGGCTTCCGACACAAACACTCGACCACACGCGCGGACTCTTCTTGCTTTTCTTCGCTGTGGCAGGATCAGTTGCGTCGTGTCATGGCAAGAGGTGGCTTTGTCGCTTGGCACGACCTCCCATGTTGCTGCTGATGCCAGCGGCATTCTTGATGGCAAAGGGACACTAGGTTGACCAACGCTTGTGACAACTTCGTGAAATAATTACAAACATAGACAATCAGTTGTGTCGTTTTGCGGACCCGGTCCATCCATCCCATGAACGGCTCAACTCCAAACCCAACGCAGATGGAGAAATGTCGGTTTGAAAGCACTTAAAAACGAGGGAGCAACCAACGACAATTGGAATTTCTAGTGGTACATCCATTGCCTTAGACACCATTCTTCGTCTCTGACACACGCGCCAAGAGCAAAGGAGTGGCCAGAGGGCTGGATTGAAGGATGGGATTGAGCAAATGGCTTTCTCTAGGCGTTGGTGGGCGAAGGAAGACGACCAAAGCGCACCACCACTGGACGCGGTGCTTCTCGAAGACGATAGAGCACGCGCGAAAGACCAATGCCACCCACTTCTTGACCTGTTCACAAAGAAAGCATTTCATCAATTCCGTCTCCTCGAAGCATATTAACTATTGCACACGAGAGAGAACACATACCGTTTACCGCCAGAATCACGACACCATTCTGAATCTCTGGATACCGCTTGGCTTCGGAGCCTTCAAAACACTCCTTGACAATCGCAAACTGGCGGGCATCGTCCGCGCCAAGTTTCATACCAATCGCTTGTTGCTTGAACACAATGTCAAACACGTCCATGTTGTTCTTCTGGCTATCAAATTCCCCAGCAAGACGGCGCAAGTTGCCACTGGATCCTCCTGCGGGTCTGATTCCTACGCCGGGGCTCAAGGAAAGACGCGCCGTCTGGTTCTCTAGGGAGTCACTGTCATCGGTGGTTCCGTAGCCACTGAGGCTGATTTTGTTGTGTGATGAGATCTTTGGCATTGGTCGAGGCACGGCATCCACCGCTGGCGAAAGAGGCGCGGACCGGGAATGAGCTCGATCGGTGGGGATGTGATTGAACTCGCAGGTGTTGCAGCGATTGTTGGTACTCTGTTGAAGTTGTTGTTGCTGGCGGTGGTACATCATCGCGTTGTGATCGTGATGATTGTTGGTCGCCTGATTGTTGTTGCTGCTGCTGCCATTGCGCTCGTAGGAACCCAGCACATACGACTCCAAAAGCGAAAGAAAAGCTTGTCGCTGGGCCTGTTTCTTTTGCTCGGAACTCGGAGGCGGCAGTTTCTTGCCGATCAGACTGAATGCGTACAACTGCTGGAAGAACAGGCCATTGGACGAGTTCATTTTGTCTTCGCAGAGTTGTCGCCCGGCATTTGAGCGTAGCCAGGGAAACATAGCGCTTCGATACACCAAGCAAAAGTGCGTCAGCTCAATCTCCAATCCATGCCAGGACCCATTCAACATCCTTTTTACCTGTTGTAGGTGGTGTCTGGGGTCTGCAGAAGTGTCCGCGCATCAATGACATCCATGGCGGTGACTTGTTTGCCGATGGGCTCGGGGAGTTCCACGACTAATGATTAAATGTGAGTATAGCGTGTGAGAGAGCTTGGTCCCAGTGGCCTCCCAGATGGTGGTTTCCAAAGAACGTTTCATTGGAGAAACTCAACTCACTCTTTCGTCGTGTGCGGTTGTACAGCACTTCGAGATACTCTTTTGGTTCGAATTCGCTGGTGGTTTTGCGTTGAATGTCTCTTGCCTGGTCCAACAGAAACTGCGCAGGCCACGACGGCTCACATGGGATATCGTATGTCTGGGTGCGCACAAACAAGCTGGTCATCCAGCAAACAACAGCGTTCATCGTTAGGCTCAGGTCCAAGTGACATTTCGCGGCCAAACGAGCAGTCAAAGAGTGCGTACAACCGCTCTTTGAGTGCTGCGTGCAACAGTTTGGCTCTTGCTGCTCCAAAACGGGCGCAAATGGGGTGAAACATGCTGCTTACCGAACGACCAATTTGTCCCCCGCCATGGCAGCCGGTGGTGGCATGGTGCTTTACCCAATGCGATTGGAAGAAGCGAGTGAAAAAGTGTGTGTGCACTTTACACGAACAGCAGCGGTTTGGTACCGGTTCGCACCGACAAGGGAGAACAAAAAATGTCAGTATGGCTTTTAAGAGGTCGGATTGGCTGACAATTCTCTACAATTTCCCTTTGGCGTAGAGATGATATTTAGACAGGGCATCAAAAGAGACAGGGGTTCTGCACGCTTCACTCTGGCCCATAGAAAACCAAAGAAACTTCAACCACCTGGGACAAAGCATTAGTTAACTGGTATCGCATATCAGATAGTATCAAGTAGGTGTTCGATTGTGGACTCACACCAGTTGGACCTTCACATCACAAATGACGGCTTCGTCGCATGCGTATTTGGGGGATTTGGAGGATGTTTTGCACCCGTTGCCGTCGTTTCTGGAGGCCGGCAGTGTGGTGACGCTTCCTCTGTTGTATCTTCCGGATGTTGTACGTCTCTGGCTCTTTTTCCATTTGCTGCTGTGGGTCGCCCAATGGCTAAAAGTGCTTGTGGGCCAGGTTCTCTTTCCAGGTGACCAGCTACCATTGCGCATGCTGTCGGAAGGCGACGTGGACGCCATTGGCAGTCATTTGCGTCAGGAAGGAGCTCTTCTCGCTGTCTTGTGCTCGGGTCAGGTATTCCAACGCCGATAGGAATCACTGGCTCATTCCATAGCCTTTACTTACATCTCGACCACCTTGGTAACCATGATTAGCGAGACGACGAGGCTAACTATGGCACCACCGTGCGCATTGAGCGGTACAATCTCTCGGGCCGATCTACGACCATCACGGGCTCTGCCAAGCAGCGCTTTCGGGTGTGTAAGCTGCGTCGCATGCGCTCGCGCGTATACGCGGCTGAAGCCCAGGTGGAGATTCTTCCCGACCACGAACCGCTGCGAGTTCCGGCGCCATGGAGCTCTCCGTTCGTGCGCAGACCTTGCGCGCGAATGGAGTCACCGTTCTATTGGACCATGGACCAGTACAAGTTGTTCGACGCTCACTGGCTGATGCGACGCATCAAGCACATTCTGCGCAGCGAGACCCATTGGAACTGGTTTCGCCACATCGCCGCCGTGGCCAACGACGTCGACTCATCGATTGTCATTCTGCATCAACTTCGCACCGACACGGAAGTGGATCCGTTGATATTCTCCTTTTGGCTGGCTGGCAATTTGCCCATGGATCAGGGCAAGCGCTTGGAGTTGCACCGAGTGAATTGTGTGGTACGGCGATTGCGCATGGAGCTGGAGCTCATTGAGAACCACGATATGGAGATTTGCTGTGCCAATTGCGGCCATTTCCTGGCCCACACGAGCGATATCTTCAGCAAATCCACTCAGGTAGTAATGCCGCAGAGGCAGAAACAAATCAACCGTACGACCACGTGAGGAGCAGGCTTCGTGCGCCTGCTTGGCATCGCCTCAACGTTTCGCATCTAACCATGTGGTGTTCGGTGTGCCTTTGTGATGGTCTTGTTGCAGGGAGCTGCTGGAACTTTTGTCAACCCCCATGGATACGTGCACCAGATATTGACGTTGATGGCCATTGATCAAAGCCACACGATTTGTGGGGAAGAGCAAAGCGCCGAAGATAGCTGGTTTCCAGGGTATGCGTGGAGTATCTTGAATTGCCGGTTTTGCCTGCGGCATCTTGGCTGGCGATTTGACATTGTGGAAGAACCACGGGAGGAAACGGAAACCGTTCCGGCCACAGAAGCAGATGCTCCGCTGCTAGCGGAGTCAGAAAGGGCAACCGCTACTCGACAGATGAAAAGACGCCGGCGAAGCTCCACGCTGGAACGGTTTTATGGCTTGCGCCACACTTCACTGACGATTTGCTCTGCGTCCAATGTCGTAACCAGCGATCCCGAAGAAGAGCCCTCTCTCGTGTCTTCTATTGTCGGGCTTTTGAACGGCACCATGGTGGCCGTGAACGACAGCAATCCCAGTGACCTGGAAGGGTATGGAGAGAGTGATAGTCAAAGTGACGTCGACAGCTTAGACTCTGCTGACCATGAAGACCACAGCGAAGATGATGACCACTTCGATGAAGAACACGAGCAAACAGTGGAAGAAGGCGATGACGACGACAGCGAACTGGAAGAGTCCGACTTGGACTAATAGCGCGAGCGTGGAACGTTATTTTATGGTATTGGCGAGGGCGGCGGCTTTACGGATCCCCGCCCTTGCACGTTTTGTTGCTTTTCGAGCGTTGCAGTCTCCGGTTTCGGAAGCAAAAAGGCTCATTGGAGTGTCACCAAGTATCGACAGCGTTCGAGACAATGTGCAATTGTTGGAGTATATTTGTGGGTTTTTTATCCTGTTTTACATCCCATTCTCCTCCTCTTGACTGTCTGAATGTCTTTCTTTGCTCTGCATGTGGCCTCTCCTGTCTGTGCCCATGCAATGCAGAAGCATTGGATCAGTTGGTGCCCGTCAACCAGTCCTCGCCATCGCGTTCCCATTCATTGATCTCTTCTGGTTTGAACCACAACGAGATCTCTCGCTTGGCCGTTTCGGCACCATCCGAGCCATGGACGAGGTTGCGGCCAGTGGAGACACAATTGTCGCCTCGCAGGGTGCCTGGCGCAGCGGCATTCGGATTGGTGGCGCCCAAGATCTTGCGGCCAGTCTGGATCACATCTGGTCCTTCCCAGACCATGCAGACCACGGGGCCTGAGATGAAGTACTTGACCAGGTTCTTGTAAAACGGACGTCCTTCCAGCTCCGCGTAGTGTTCGCCGGCTTGTTCTTTGGTGGCTGAAATCATCTTGAGACCCACGAGCTTGTATCCTTTTTTCTCAAAGCGCGCGATCACTTCGGCGATCAAATGACGTTGTACGCCGTCCGGTTTGATGGCGATAAACGTTCGTTCATTGAGTGTCCCGGCCACGCCGTACACTGGGATGGGGCCAAGGGCGCGCGGCTTGCAGCTGGGCTTGGGTTTGGCTTCATGGCACGCGGCCACACCACACGCCACCGCACCCGTCGCGGCCAGGGCCAATGCCAATGGCGCCGTAGAGTTGGAAGCAGCATGGGGCAAAGCCGCGCGGCTAGAAAAGGCGGCCCTTTGGGCAGCGCGTTTGGCGCCAGTCGCGACACGACGAGACACCGTGGACAGCATCGTTGTTCAGTTCCGTGGACTTGTTCTTTGTGGGGCCAAAGGCAGAGTGAGTGAGGGAACGAGATCGCGAGCCAACAAGCCCAACAAGCCCAACCAGAGGCTCAACATTGACATGGTGACACTGATGCACCATCGAACCGACTCACTCCAAGAGCTCCACCTACTGACAACCTGACAACCTGTCAAATCTGATAAGATCTCTTTTTTGCGTTTGTGTTTGGTGGGTTCGATGGGTGGTCAGGATGGGAACAAAGATGGTCCCACCCTGCTAAACACTATCTACCTGCATAAATCGCAGTTCATCCATTTTGCCAAGCAAGGTGCCCGCTGGTATCGGATAAATGTTGGAACACCCGCCATCGTAACCGTTACAATCAGTGGCTAGGAATTGACAAACACGGTCAAGATGGTGGTCAAAGTGAAGAATGATGTGGAGGCGGCGCAGAACAAAGCGACGGACGTGACGGACCACGAGACGTCGAACCACTCGGACGAAGAAGACGTCGATGACGAAGACGAAGAGCAGCAGCAAGCAAGTCAGGAAGTCAAGAAGACCAGCAAGGCCGAAGAGAATCAGGCCATGCAAAAGCTCAGCGATGTCGTCGAAGAGAAGCAGCTGGACGAAAACAAGATGAAAGAAGCGTTTCTGGCACTGCGAAAGCAGGAAGAAGCCGACAAAGAAGCCGAGCGCAAGAGGTGCGATGCGATTTCGTCGTGCATTTCCTATGGCTTGGGCTGGTGAAGGAACAAACTGACCGACTGATCTCGTGGATGCTAACGCAACAGAGAGAAAGCGCTGGCGGCTGTCAAAGTGACCAAAGAAGACGTCGAGTTGATCGCCAACGAGATGGAATTGCCGACCGCAGTGGCCGACCGCAAACTGCGCGAAGCCGGCGGTGATGTGCTCAAATGTTTAGAAGATTTGCTTGTTTAAATACATCCCCCACGCCCTTTCAGGTGCCTCCTCTGTTCCATCGTCGATCTCTCTT
This sequence comes from Paralagenidium karlingii, assembly GCA_027475765.1. Lineage (NCBI taxonomy): Eukaryota > Oomycota > Peronosporomycetes > Paralagenidium > Paralagenidium karlingii. The sequence continues at coordinate 62,588 of JAMFLO010000115.1, read as the reverse complement.
GCTGACTCGGGTTCCTCTCGCCATCGATCCATGCGCTCCAAGAAGCTGTACTGCTGTACGGTGGATCGTCGAGTTTCCAATCACGCTGGTGCTGGCGCGCATTGCCTCGTCGTGTCTCGTACTCCTGGGTTGTATTTGGCGATAGTTGACGCGCTCTTGACGATGAAGGCATGATACGACACCGGACACAAAGAGATATCTACATGGACGCTCCAACACAACTCGCGTGGACTTCTCGTGGTTTCTATGGGGTGGCAAAGTGACTGACTGACTATCCGTCAACGCCAATACGCGTATCGATGCCCGTGCTGCCGGTCAGCGAGCGTCGATGATGGTCCTGGCTCTGTTTGATGCGCGACAAGAGCATGCTGAGGTTGGTGATCTTGACTTTGTCGATTTTCTCTCCTTTGAGAATGCCCATGTGCTCTCGAAAGCGTTGGCAGGCTTCCAGCAGGACCGAGCCTTTGCGGTACAGATGGGAATCCATCGAGTTGATCACCGACTGGAACTGCGGGGTCTTCTTGAACCGTGGGAAGCAGTCTCTTGTCATCAACGACATGATCTCGTCAAAGGGTTCCTGGAACAGATCGTCTTCGATCTGCAAATGGTTGGGCGGCCGCAATTCGTCCACGCGCATCAACAGCTTTTGACGCATTTTGGACGGCAGATTCACTTGTTGGGGCGCCAATTCGACGATGAATTCTTCGCAAACGGTGCGCGCCACCTTGTATTTGGCGTCGGGGCTCTCCATGGAGCGAAAGCGTTCGACTTGGAGACAAAAATGAAAGTTTTCGTCGCTGTGCTCGGCTTCCAGAAATGCCTGGTAGTGGTCCACCATGGTCGGATGCCGGAGCACACTGGCTAAGTCGCAGTTTTCGCCTTGCCACGAGATGGTGGCTTCGGCTGCAACAATTGGATACGGCTTGAGCAGCTCCATGACCCGCGAAAGTGCGCAAGTCATGACGATCACTGGCCCCGACGCCTGAATCTTGCCGCGCTTCTGATTGAGTCTCTCCAGCGTGAACAGGCCAAAGTAACAACCAGGAGCCATGATGATGGTGTGTTCTCTCTTGGATCGAGCGGTCACGAGCGTCGGAGGGCTTCCGGACTCGGCCAGTGGCGGTGCGGTCTGAGCCGTCGTCGTCATTGGCGGCTCATTAGGCCCATGGATCTCGAGGTATCCGTTCACCAGCAACCCAAACTGGTCGGCCGACTTGTCCTGGGACAACACTACGTCGGCACGTTTGTACATGTCCTCGATCTGCAGCTCATGGCTAAAGGCCATCACTTTTTCGCGTGGCAGGGCATTGAAGAACGGGATCACGCCACTTGCCAGTGCCTTGGCCATCAAACGCTCCTTCAACAGATCATACACTTGCACCGCAACATCGGGGCATTTACTCAGAAACGCGTGGAACGCTTCTTTCTCGATGCTCATGACCATGCAACTCTCTTCCACGCGTACGGTGGCGGCCCGCGGGGTGTTGATCATCAGCGACATTTCACCGAAGAAAGTGCCGGCCTCCAGAGTGGCCAAGATGCCGGCGCTTTTGGAGCTAAACACTTGCAGTTTACCGGCCAACGTGATGAACATTTGCGTGTTTTCTTGCTCGTCTTCTTTGAAAATGACATGATCAGGTGGGTATACGCGGATGGTGGACAGCTCTGTCAAGAGCAGCAGCTTTTCTCGCGAGATACCGTTGAAAAAAGGAATGTTACCAACCAGTTCCAACACGTCTTCGTTGATGAGTGCCTTGAGAGGCTGGGCCATGCCGTTTTTCTTGGACAGTTGGCGGACGGGCACGGTCAGATACCGCACCAGCTCGGTCGCAATCACTTTGTCGGCGATCTGGGACCTCAGAATGAGCTCGTTGCTGTCGCTGTCGTGCTTTGTGGAGTAACGACACACGAATTCGTGCGGAGTCTTGCAGTAAATGATCACTTCTTCGGTCAGCTCCAGCTCATCGGGCGATTCTCGATGGGACATGGTAGTTAAAGCGCCGCGGTTGAAAAGCTGACGAAAGTTTTGACGGGACAAGCTGTATTTGCTCGAGTACTTGGAGATCGTCGCCGAGCTGTAGCGCACTTTGATGGTCTGTACTTTGACGCCCCGCAAATACAGTTGCACGATGCCATGGTACACCAACACGACACTCGCGGACGTAAGTTGCAGCGTCTGCGTGGGCTCCACCCGACGCATCCGCGCGTAGCGTTTGGCCTGTTCGGGGTTCTCCTGGCCGATCAGCGACAGCAGAATGCTAGAGTTGCAGACAAACTGCTTCTCATCCGTGATCCATCTGCCACAGATGGCGTTGCCCATCGCTGTCTTGGTAGGGTCCCGCAGATGGCGTTGGCCACACTACGATCGTATTGCAAACTTGTGCGCTGCGATGGCTCAAACTGCGGAGCGGCTCAAACTGCAGCGTAGAAGTCCGATGACGGCGATGGGCCGAGTGGTTTGCTCCAGAAAGTCAAATTTAGCAACGCACACTGCAAATGGTTCACAAAGGTCGACGAGCACGGCCAACGGTCTTGCTCTCTCCAAGAGTTCTTCAACTCACCGTGGCTATGAAAAGGCGCGAGATGGACCAATCAGAGGCTGCAGGGCTGGTGGAAGCGCTTTTGATTGGCTAGTTTGGTGTCATGAAAGGACACACCACCCTGGTCCAGCAGGCAGCCACCGACCGGATCCTTTTGACAATCGCGCGATTGCGCATCAAGGAGTCTGTTCGTTGCCTCATTGGGTTTCTTCTGCCAACTGGCTGAAGTGCTGAGGTGGGGTGGTGTATTCGTGGTCTCGAGCCGAAGGTGACTCTTCTGGGTGGACCTGTAAATACCTGGAGCCAGGCCAAACACACAGTCAGAAGCGACACCAACAGCCACGCAAGCAAGCAGTCCAAGAGAGCAATTGGAACGAGTCCGAGCGCAACACAGTCCCATCAGCTACTCGAGTCCATGAACACTGGTGTTACGGTCGAGATATCAGGCTCATGGTAACCGGGTGGGAAGAATCGCACTTGCACATGCGGTGGCTGATCGAATGGTCCGTTGTTCGTTTCTTATGTGGACCAAACCCAAGCGAAGACTTCTTAAAGTTTGTTGCTGGTATTCTCGATAAGGCCGCCGCCATGGCCAGCGAAAGATGGAAGATGGAGCAGCCAGTTTGATGATCTTGCGGGGTTCAGATCCATCATTGTCAATGGCTTAGGCAGTGTTTAAGCCTTTGCACAACTGATGCTGAGTCATTAGCTCATCACATGAACTACAGGGCCTTCTCCTCAAGTTGGGGGCCTTCCCTTCCTTTCACTTGTGAACAGCATCCATTCAACAAAACTCTCGCTGGCTGAAAACAATGGGTGCATCCTCAACGGCGTTGCCCTTGATTGTGAAAGACGACCTGCATGCAACTCTGACGGGGCGAGTAGCAGATGCGACCATGAGATGAGGACATTGCAGAATCGCGGGGGACGTACAACGACTAGGAGGGTATTGGCAGAACCTTCTTGTTCTTGCCGGGTTGGAGACCACAAAAGATATTAGGAAAGACGTGGCGGAGCATAATACGAGTCATCATAGATCAATAGAACTCTATTGCACCCTACACTCTGCACAGTATGCAGTGCCGTGGGTGATGATCCGTGGCAGGTCTATTACCGGTGGGAGTCGGACACCCACCGTTCACAGACCGATGAAGGAAATCTACTCTTCTTGGACGCATTCACGAGCGATGGATGCAACTACACCAAGACAAATCGCTTCGGGCTGAGAATGAGGATGAACTGGTTGTGTTGATGGCCCAGTGCCATGATTGCTGGATGAACGCATTGGATGAGAATCGTTGTTTAGCTCGTGTAGGCGTGCAGCATCTTTAACCAAGAGATCGGACGCTATACTCCACGCTCGTGGCATCCGCATTATCAGCTTGGTGTTGTGTTGCGTACCATGTTGGTAGAGTCACGATTGGATTGATCGTCGATCCTTTGTCAGGTTTGAGAATTCACTTCAGAATTCACTGCTCTTATGGCAGTGAATTCACTGCCATAAGAGCCTTTGTCAGGTTTGAGAATTCAATTGATCGTCGATCCTTTGTCAGGTTTGAGAATTCACTTCAGAATTCACTGCTCTTATGGCAGTGAATTCACTGCTCTTATATCCTTTGTCAGGTTTGAGAATTCAATTGATCGTCGATCCTTTGTCAGGTTTGAGAATTCACTTCAGAATTCACTGCTCTTATGGCAGTGAATTCTCAAACCTGACAAAGGATCGACGATCAATTGAATTCTCAAACCTGACAAAGGATCGACGATCAATCCAATCGTGACTCTACCACGCGCCTATTGCTCTTTTCATATACTCGACAACAAGGACAAGGACAAGGACAAGGACAAGGACAACGAGGAGCATCGACTGGTTGGATTGTGGTCTGAATGATGGCTCTCGTGGTGACATCTGTGGAGAGAGCACTCTGGTGATCGTGGAGCGCGTGTTCCATTCCAATAATGGTGAGGATACCATCAAGCACTGCATGTGCATGAAGTTCTCTACTATGGAGGCGCCCACGCGAACTTTGATCACACACAAAGCGTTCACGGGCACTCGAATGACCATGATGGACGGCTGCGTTGAACCAAACCGTCACAAAGCGCATTAGGACTTGAACCGGCATGCTCTCGTCCCAGTTGACCGCACTCAGTTAAGCTGCAATTAACGGTTAAGAGTTGAATGCTTCTCGTTTCATCCGTTACAAAAGCTGAATCCAGCCAATCAGCGCGCACGAAACGGCGTCGCTTGGGTTTCCCCGAAGGCCAACAATAACCAACGTGTATGGACCAAGGCAGTCAACCCCAGCAATGCCAACGCGCGTTTGGGGGCTGCAAAAAATAAACAAACGAGAGCGCTGGTCAGCTAAACTGAAGACTGGGACAACGTGATCGCTGGCTTGCTTTTGGGCGGTGGAGTGGCATCTCGGCGGCTTGTCTTGGGGACTTGTTGGTGCTGCATTGGAACGCGAGACTCGTTCGATCCTGTTGCTGTGAACCTCTTCCAGACCGCGATTGACGCCTTTACCCAGCCGTTCTGGTTTGTTGTTGTTTTTTGCCCGACTGTTGTGCACTGTGGCTCGTCAAAACTGTCTGTCTGCTTCTTCTTCTCCCGCGAGCAAGCAAGCGCTCCTATCCATCTCCAAGCCAAGCTACACAACCTGCACTCAGCAGCAACCACTAGTCAGCACGTGTTGTCTTCGATCGTTGGTTGATTCTTTTGGCTCTCGCAATTCGCGTGTTGGCTGTGTCGTTTGCTTTCCTGCTGGGGTTTATCGTTGTGCATATCTGAGGGTTTGGACAAAGCTGAGTTGCACTGAAGCCGCAGTCGGTTGTTCCGTTTCCAGTCCTTGCTGGAGGATGCACATCGTTGGATAAGAAGAAACCAGTGGCTCGCATCCTCCCCTCTGACAAAGTGTTCCCGATTGACGCGAGACTTGGTGGTGGCTTCCAGGAACGTCACCCACCAATGAACCAGACCAAGAACGAGGAGAGTTCCCAGACAAATGAAACAGCTGTCATTGCTTCTTCGAAACCCAACAACCCCACCGCCAATGCCAACACCAATGTCGACACCAATCACACTCATCAACAACAGGATGCTTCGGGGTCTCATGCTGCTGTTGCTGCACCTGGCGTTGACAGCAATGGCACCCAGCTTCCTCTCCTCCACACAACCGTTGCAGTCAACAGCGTGAGAACTGAGGATTCCACGCCAAAGACTCAAGTAAGTGTGAACGTGTGAAACATTCATTGCACCCTTGTTGTCGTCCATTGAACAAATCTGAATCATGGTCTCACGCATGGACGATGCCGTATGCAGAGAGTTTATGAAGAACGCGTTCTATGTGGTCTGTCAAAAAGCAATCCACTGCGCAAATTGTGCATCTTTCTGGCCTCGTCTAGATACTTCGATGCCTTTATCATTCTCGTCATTGTCGTCAACTCGTTGTTACTTGGAATGACCGATTACAGCGTCGTGGACCCAACAGATCTGTCTCCTTCCAGCACAGGTGTCAGCTATGTCAACGGTCAGATGGTGAATGTCACCTCTTTTCGCAACAGAATTCTGGAGAATGTGGAGGTTCCTTTCACGTCCATTTTCACCGCCGAAGCCATCATTAAGATCATCGCCATGGGCTTCATCAAAGGCAACAATGCCTACCTCAAGGACTCGTGGAATCTTTTGGATTTCACCGTAGTGGTCTCCAGTCTCATTGCCATTCTACCAAACATGCCAAACGTGTCGGCCATCCGAACGATTCGAATCCTTCGACCACTGAGGTCTTTATCCATGGTGCCAGGTAGGAATGTTTTCCCCACGGTGGTCTTTTGGATCAAAAGAGATCGAACAACTGGCTGACATATGCCATGGGTTTTGGCCGTGACAGGGATGCGCAAACTCATCACAGCACTCTTGGAAGCGCTCCCCGCACTCGGGAACGTGCTCATCGTGCAGATATTTGTGTTTTTCATTTACGGCATTCTTGGCATCCAGTTGTTCGAAGGCAACTTGACCTTTCGGTGTCGCACCACGCCATGGCCAGTCAAACTCGAGATCAACGAGACCACTGGCCACGGTATTTTCCCGCCTTCCGACACGTATCTGGCCACCGTGATCGCGTCGCCACTCGAATACAAATGTATCAACGGTTCCAATGTCGACTTGAGCGACCATTTCACCATGAGCACTTCGCCGTGGCATACTCCGCGCGAGTGCTTTTGGCCCCTCGAGCTTGAGAATGAACATGTCTGTGCGCTTGATGGCCAAAGCGGCAACTACAAGTGTCCCAAACCGAAAACCACTTGCGGCTCCGATTACGACGCCTTTGGGAATCCTCGCTTTGTCGATCCAAAGGCCGTCAAGTACGCGTTTTTTGTGCCGGATCTGAGCTTTGGGTACACGAGTTTTGACAACATTTTCATCGCGTCCATGACCATCTTCCAGATCATCACACAAGAAGGGTGGACCCAAATCATGTACGAAACGATGGACTCGGCAAGTCCGTTGGTCGGTGCAGCGTTCTTTGTGTCATTGATCATGTTTGGTGGCTTTTTCCTCATGAATCTGACCCTCGCCGTCATTGCCGACGAGTTCAGTGTGGACGAAGAAGCCGAAGCCGCTGCCAAACAAGCCAACAACTCTTCGATCACGACTGCACGCGGTGGCGGTGACAATGGCTCCAAGCCGCCTGGGGCACTTCAGAGTCGTCACCAGCATCTTCACCACCACTCGTTGTTGAACCGCATCGTGTCGAGCGGTCCGTTCTCGGGCTTTATCATGTTGGCCATTGTGGCCAACACGGTGGTCTTGTCGCTCGACCATTACCCGATGCCTCCGGGACTGGATTCCAATCTAGAAATCATCAATTTCGGGCTTTCCTGCATCTTCTTCTCGGAAATGATCATGAAGCTCATCGGTTTGGGACCAAAACTCTATTGCAAAGACCGATTCAATCTCTTTGACGCCTTTGTGGTGACCATGGGCATCTTGGAGATGGCCATGTCGCCACCGTCGTTCATGTCGAGCAACCCGACCAAAAAGGGCGCGGTCTCGGCTCTTCGAGGCTTTCGATTGTTTCGAGTGTTCAAGTTGGCGAGAAACTGGCGGTCGTTGCGAGAACTTTTGTCGACCATTGGGCGCACTTTGGTCGGCATTGCCAACTTTGGTGTGCTGCTCTTCTTGTTTATGTATATTTATGCGCTGTTGGGTCTTCAGGTAGGTGCCGACTCTGGAGAAACGTGTATGCAGTGGGCTAACAAGGTTGGCGATTGGCGATGGCGGACGTGGTGGTGGTGGTGGCGCGCGTTTGACTCCCTGTGCATAGTTCTTTGCGAATCAGTATCACTTTGATGCCGACAACTACGTCATGTACCCTCACCAAGAAGGCTTTTGGGATGGAGTAGTTCCGCGAAGCAATTTCGATTCGTTCACGAGAGCGTTTGCGACCGTGTTTCAGGTCATCACGGGTGAAAACTGGAACAATCTCTTGTACGATGGCATCCGCTGCAATGGCTTTATTGCATCCCTGTATTTCATCATCCTGGTGAGTCCTTTTCGATGGTATTGCGCGGGGGCTTTCTTGGGCTGGAATCTTCTCTGACGGTGGATCGTCTGCTGGACAACGGATAACAACAGATGATCATCGGGAAATTCATTCTCATGAACCTGTTTCTGGCGCTGTTGCTCGACAATTTCGCCACCGACGACACCGAAACCCCCCAGGAAAAGGCGGCCGAGATCCTCGAAATGGCCAAACGCGCGACCTCCATGAAGGTGCTACCCTTGCTCAAGTCGGAGAAAAGCGAGCACACCCTGCAGCCACTAGAGCGATGCGCATCGTCTCGCACCAAAGAGACGATGACGGCTATCAGCGATCGACGTGCGTCAATCCAAGCCGCAAGGAGTGTTCATGCCATGACGGCCGCCAGCGCAGCCAATCTGACCTCATTGGGAACCAAAGCAGCCATCAAGTCTTCAAAGAGCACTCGCTCACTGTTGGGAAATGATCCTCCAAAAGACAATGCCAAGCACCAGGTCGCGGCAGCAGAGGAAAAGTCTCCGGTGCGATCAGGGAAGCCCATGGAGCCCACCGTCGGTGTCGCGACTTCCAAACCTGGTGGCGAACCTGCCACCACGGTAGTGACATCCAAAGGTGAAGAACCGTCCGTTGAACACGTTAAAACCGTGGATCTAGAAAAGCTGGACAAAGACCTGGATCTGCCCCCTCAAGCAGCCACCACCACCACCAATCCACTCTCGAAGCCCTCGACCGCGCTTCCTTTATCTAATCCATCCTCAGTGGCCAGTGCCAAGACGCGTCGGGATATTCGTCGTGCCACGATCGACCAGGACAATGCAGATCTGGATCCTCTGGCAGAAACCGATAGTTCGAAAGGCAAATCCAAGCGTCGCATGTTGTCACCGGACGATCGAAGCCAAGCTGGAGGCTCGAGCGGAGCCGTCAATCTTAACATCACCATGTCCCGTCCTGGTTCGGCCTCGAATTCAATGGCTGGAAGCGTTGGCAAAGCACTTCCAAATGCTGCTGAACACAACGACGACGACGACGAAGTGTATGAGTTCCTTCCGCCCGCCGGGAAATCGTTTTTTCTCTTTTCCGAACGCAACAAGTATCGTAAATTCGCGTTTCGTCTGATCAGCCACCCGCGCTTTGAGAGCCTGGTGTTGACACTCATCATCGCGTCGTCCATCTCGCTGGCGCTGGACAACCCACTCGCTAACGCCAAGGCAGTGCTCCCGCAGGCTCTCAAGATTCTCGACAAGGTGTTTACCGTTCTGTTTCTCATCGAGATGCTGCTCAAGTTGTTTGCGCTGGGGGTCGTGGGCCACAAAGGATCGTACATGCGCAACAACTGGAACCTCATCGATGGCACCATTGTGGTTTCCTCGGTTGTCATGCTGATCCTCGACCAGGGAGGATCAAGTGACATCAAAGGCGTCAAACCCAACAAGATTAAGTCCCTGCGGTCCTTGCGGGGTTTGCGCACGTTTCGTCCGTTGCGCATGGTGAGTCGGTACCCGGGACTGAAGTTGGTCGTGAATTCATTGTTTGAAGCGATTCCATCCGTGGGCAACGTCATCTTTGTGTGCTCGCTGTTCTATTTGATCTTCAGCATTGTGGCGGTCAACTACCTCAAGGGCACCTTCAATGCCTGTCAGGGAGATGTCTTCGACAACCTGACTTCGCCGCAAACGGATTTTCTAGTCAACCCCGTGGCCTGGAACGCCACCAACGACGAACAAAAGTCGTGGTTTATCGGCGGCCCCTGCGAAGGATTTCCAAATGCAACAGACGCCAGCAAGCTCACGTCGAAAATGATCTGCCAGTGCTTCAACGCCACGTGGGATTCGGTGGTGCCGCTCAATTTTGACAGTGTGCCGGCCGCCATGCTGACGTTTTACGATATCTCGACGACCGAAGGATGGGTGGACGTCATGAATGCCGCCGTCGACTCGACGGGCATCGACATGCAGCCCGTGCGCGACAATGACTACAAATGGATCTATTTCTTCATCTTCTTCATCATTGTCGGCAGCTTTTTCGTGGTGAACTTGTTGGTCGGCGTCATCATCGACAACTTCAATCGCATGAAGGCCGCGTTGGGCGGCGACTTCATGTTGACCCCCGAACAGAAGAAATGGATTGAAGCCAAACGAGCCGCGTCTCGAATCGGGCCCATTCGCATCAACAAGCCTCCTCCGGAACCCTGGCGACGTACCATCTTTGACATTGTCAAGACCACAGCGTTTGAATGGATGGTCATGGTGTGTATCATCTCCAACACGTTGTTGATGGCGGCCGAGTATTTCGGTCAATCGGAGCTTCAGGACCTGATCATTGGGATCATCAACGACGTCTTTGCCTTTGTGTTCACCTCCGAAGCCGTGCTCAAGCTCATCGCGTACGGACGTGGGTACTTCAAGGACTTTTGGAACCAGTTTGACTTTTTGATTGTGCTGGGCACGTTTCTGAGTATCATCATGGAGCAGTTGATGGAGAACAGCAATTTGCATTCGCTGACGATGCTGGCGCGGATCTTTCGCGTGACCCGTATTCTTCGGCTTGTCAAGGCCTCCAAGAGCATCCGCCAGATTCTGCAGACGTTGTACATTGCGCTGCCACAGCTCAGCAACATTTCGGCCATTTTGTTTCTGGTGTTGTTCATTTACGCCACGATGGGCATCCAGATCTTTGCCAAAACCGCGTTGAATGGCTGCATCGACAGCCACGCCAATTTCCAAAGCTTTTGGGCCGCCATGTTGCTGCTGTTGCGCGCGTCGACCGGCGAAGCCTGGGATTACTGCATGGTCAACTTTGCGGAAAACACGGACGGCTGCGACGAGGACCCGGAATACAACGAGACCATGTGCGGCTTCAACAACTTTGACGGCTGTCTCGCGCTGAACGGCTGTGGCAATTGGCTCGCGTATCCGTATTTCACCACGTTCACGTTTCTGGTGACGTTTGTCATGCTCAACCTCACGATTGCCGTCATTCTCGAAGGCTTTTCGTCGTCGCAGGAAGACGAAGAGCCCTTGTTTGAACCAGAATTGCTCGATGAATTCCGCACGAAATGGGCCGACCTTGATCCAGACGCCAAGGGCTTTCTCAACGTGTCGTTTCTGCAAAAGCTCATTCAGTCGATCGACGCGCCGTTGGGCAAAAACGGCAAAGAAATGACCAAAATCGAGTTGCTCGCGTACATGGGTGGGTCGCTTTTTCGCCATGCGGGAAACGACGCGACAGGGCTCCAATGTCAAATCATGGATCACTGACCGCTATCTGTCTGTCTGTCTATCTGTCTGTCTGTGTGTCTGACTGTCTGACTGTCTGACGGATGTCTTGACGGGTAGATCGCCTGGATCTGCAGTTGTACGAAGGAGAAACGATAGTGTTTCGAGATGTTTTGATCGCCATGACCCGTGAAATGGTTCGAGAGGTGAGTTCGTTGAGTCAGGAGGGTCACGAGACGTGGCGTCGGATGGATGGCTGACTGCGTGGACCTTGCGCGCATGTTGCTTGCAGACGGCGGTGGCCAACGCCAATGACTTTGCTGAACCAAAGTCCAACGGCGAAGAAGATCTCAACAATTCGCGAAGGCGCATCGATTTCTTGGCCCACGAATTCTTTGCAGCGCGGTCCATTCAGATGGAAGTCAAGCGCTGGGTGCGCATCAAACGAAAGTTGGAGAAACGCTACATGGAAGAATACAAAAACAAGATCAAAAAACCCAGCGGACGGCCGAAAAAAGTGCGCGATGCGCGTGTGTACACTATTCAATGACCCAGTTGGCGTTGGGGCGCCGCGGCCACTTAGAGGACCATGAAGGGATGCTCCCTCCCGTGAGTAGAGAGAGAGAAATCCTGCATAGCAACACCACCAGCATCAACAAGAAGAGCGAAACCTTTTGCCTTTTACCCCACGTGTCCTTTTGCGCTCTCGACCACGGCGTAGACCTTGGCGCCGCGTACTTTTTTGACGCGAAGCCGTGGCTTTTTGATGCGGTGTTTGTAATTCTCGAGGATTTTCTGTTCCACTCGGCGTTTGAGACGCACCCATCGCATGAAACTGAGCTGCACGTGGCGTGCTGCAAAGTATTCGTGGGCCAAAAAGCCGATGCGCTTGCGCGAAATGCTGGCCAGTTCTTCGTCGGTGATGCTCTGGGGTTCGACAAACTCACTCGAGTTGTAGATGACACTCTGTGAAGCGATGGCACATGAACATTCGTCAGCATGTGGTGGAAATGAACGGTGAATGGTGTTCCAGCGGAGGAAGCCACTGTACCTCTCGAACCATTTCGCGTGTCATGGCGATCAGAACATCGCGAAAGAGCACGACTTCATGCTCATACAACTGGAGATCAAGTTGTTCTGCCGACACCACACCGTCAGAAGCTTTTTCCAAGAGTGTCCCTTCTGCTCTCTCTCTCCTGCTGCCTGGTCCAGACCAACCCCACTCACCAATGTATTTCATCAAGTCCACTTTGGAGACGGCCATGCCACTCTTGCCAAGAGGCGACTCGATGGAAGTCACCAAAGGCTGAAGAAACGACACATGAAGCTCCCCGAGTGCTTCCGGATCCAGTTCTGCCCATTTTTTTCGAAACTCGTCGAGCAACTCGGGTTCAAAGAGTGGTTCTTCGTCTTCTTGGGAGGACGAAAAGCCCTCGAGGATGACGGCGATCGTCAGATTCAACATGACAAACGTCACGAGAAACGTAAACGTACAAAAGTACAGAAACGAAAACGACGACCCGCATCCGTTGATCGGCGAGCAACCTTCAAAGTCATGAAAGCCGCACGTGGCAGTGTCGAACTCTGGATCGTCCACACATCCCGTCACATTGCTGGCAAAGTCGTGCATACACTGGTCCCAGTTTTCGCCCGTCGAAATGCGCAACAAGTAGAGCATCGCCAACCAAAAGCCCTGAAAGTTGGCGTGTTCGTCGATGCATTTGTGAAACGCCACTTTGGCAAACATTTGCACACCCATCGTGGCGTAAATGAACAGAATCAAAAACAGAATGGACGAGATGTTGCTCAGTTGCGGCAAAGTGATGTACACGGTCAAGAGGATTTGACGAATGCTCTTGGAAGTCTTGACTAGACGAAGAATGCGAGACACGCGAAAGATTCGAGCCAGCATGGTCAGTGATCGCACCGAAGTGGCGGTCATTTCCTCGATCAAAATGCTGATCAGCGTACCAACCGCGATCAAAAAGTCGAATTTGTCCCACGAGTCGGTGAAATACGCCCAGCCGTACGAGACGATCTTCAACACGGCTTCCATCGTGAACACCCCGGCAAACACGTCGTTAAAGACCCCAATGATCTTCTTTTGCAACGTCGGTTGGCCAAAGTATTGCACCGCCATGAGCAAAGTGTTGACGATGATCGATATCATGACCACCCACTCGAAAAAGCTCGTTTTCACGACATCGTACACAGCGCGACGCCACTTTGCAACAGGAGGCTTGATGACTCGAATGGGTCCGATGCGGGACGCTGCTCGCCTTGCCACGATCCATTTCTTTTGCTCAGGCGTCAGCATGAAATCCCCGCCTAACGCGGCCTTCATGCGATTAAAGTTGTCGATGATCACACCAACCAACAGGTTGACCACAAAAAAGCTGCCAACCACGATGAAAAACACAAAAAACAACGCCCAGGCCTCCGACGCATTGCGATACGGCTGCATATCTATCGCAGTGGAATCCACCACCGTGTTCATGAGGTCCACCCACCCCTCTGTTGTTGACAACTCGTAAAAGGTCAGCATGGCACGTGGCACATTGTTAAAGTTCATGTCGGAAGTCGGCAACCACGTCGCGTTGAAGCACTCGCAAAGGTACCGCGAAGTGATTTTGCTGTCAGTGTTGGCAAAAGAATCGCACACGGAGCCAGCAAACCACGACTTTTGCACCTCGGAGGTAGAGTTCCATGGAATGGGGAACGTCAAGAATGCTTTCTGTGGCGGCGAGAGTGCGTCAAATACCGGGCCACTGCACGCGTTCAGTCTTCCTTTGAGGTAGTTGACCGCAAAGATACTGAAAATCAAAAAGAACAAGGTGCACACCAGCACAACGTTCATGACTGCAGGAATGGACTCAAACAGAGCATTCACGACCAATTTGAGTCCTGGTCGTCGACTCACCATGCGCAGCGGACGAAACGTGCGCAAGCCGCGAAGCGACCGCAATGACTTGAGATTTTTCGTTTGGCTGGTCGAACCATCAAACACGAGCATCACAATGGACGAAACCACGATGATAGCGTCGAGAATGTTCCAGTTGTTTCTCAGATAAGACCCTTTGTGGCCGATGACGCCGAAGGCAAAGAGCTTCAAGACCATTTCCAGCAAAAAAAGGATCGCAAAGACCATATCAAGACGTCGAAGCACTCTGGACAGGGTTGAATTTGGGTCGTTGAGCGGATTGTCGACTGCAAGCGCGATGGAAGAAGCAACAATGAGGACCAAGACACACGTTTCAAAGCGCGAGTGGCTGGTTAGGCGGTAGACAAACTTGCGGTACTTGTTTCGTTGGCCGAATACGCAAAATGATCTGCCTTCGGGTGGGAGAAACGCATCGATTGAGGGCCTTTCTGTGGTCGACAGGTCGTCTTCCCCTTCATCTTCATCTTGGCTTTGATCTTGGTCCTCTGGGTCGTCATTCAAGTCCTCCTCAACAGCAACCGCTTCAATGGCCTTGTCAAGACTCGCTGCGGACTGGTGGTGGTGACCGTGATGCTCGTCATGTTGGTCTCGTTGTGGCATCACTTTGGCGGATGGTTTGATGCGCAAAGGAGCAGCGTTGGCAAATGAAATAGTCGCAGTTGTGGTGTCAGCGATGGAAGCTTTGAGTGGCACAGCAGTGTTTTCGTCAACGGGCTGATCCATCTGGCCATTCATCCAACTCCGACCGCCTGGGGAATGGAGTATGTCACGTTTCGCACCACAATCTTGCTCAGATACCGTTTGCTTGAGATAGGTGGATGCCCTCTTGGCGGGCAAAGCCATGATGGTACCATCCATCGTCGTTGTCCCTTCCACTTCTTTGTGGAGGTCCATGAGCTCGGTAGCAGTTGACGTGTCAAACGCTTCCACCAGGGTTCTCACCATAGACATACGAGGTGCCACAGATGTCCGAGGCACAGATCCGGTCGTTTTCACCACGGACAAACGAGGAACCGACCCTGTTGCTTCATGCAGCGGTGGACCATCAGCCTGGTGGACCACTGTAATGCCCCTGGTGTGCCCGCGGCGGATCCCCGAGGGTTGCATGCTTCGCACATGCATCAAGACTTGTCCGTACCGTCTGTCTCGAGAATCGCGTCGACCCTCTTGCCGTCGACCCATGACGCGCAGAGTCTTCAACGACGCGAGACGCTTGGCGATTTCGCGTGTTTCTTCTTCTTTCTGTTGCTGTTCTTCTTTGTCCTCCGTCGCAAAGTTGTCCAGAAGCAGTGCAAGAAAAAGATTCATCAGAATGAATCGACCAAACACGATCTTTTGCACAAGACCCCCGTTGGTTAGCCATCAGATCCTGATCCGTTCATCGCTGACCAAGAACACCAACGCATGGACATACCAGAATGATGAAATACAATGCGACTACAAAGCCATTGGCTCGAATGCCGTCATACAAGACAACGTTCCAGTTTTCGCCCGAGATCACCTGAAACACCGTGACGATCGCCCACAACAGAGAGTCAAAGTTGCTCCGCGGCACGTCCGCTTCCCAAAAGCCTGGATCCGTCGACCGAAGCACAAACCCATCTTGATCAAAGCGCAGTTGGTTGGCAAAGAACTATGCCAAGCAATATGAATCATTATGCACGCACCATTCGAGGCAGGGAAGATGAGTTTTGAAGGTTGCGCAGTGACAACAAGAGAGCCTGAACAGTGAGGACCTACCTGTCGCCCTAGCAACGCGTAGCTGTAGATGAATATGAAGAGCAGCACGCCAAAGTTTGCAATTCCAGCGAGTGTTCGTCCAATGGTAGCCAAAAGCTCGCGCAGTCCTCGCCAATTCCTGGCCAGTTTGAATACTCGAAACAAACGAAAGCTTCGAAGGACTGAAATGGCTCCTTTTTTGGTTGGGTTTGACGACATGAAGGATGGAGGAGAAAGCGCCGTCTCCAATACACTCATGCTCACCACAAAGGCATCAAAGAGATTGAACCGATCTCTGCAGTATCGTCTGCTGCCCAAGCCGACGAGTTTGAGAACCATTTCACTCAGAAACACACACGAGAGCAAGAAATTTGCGATCTCCAAGTTGGCATCCAGTTCCACCGGCATGGGGTAATGGTCCAAAGACAGCACCACGGTGTTGACGACAATGGCGACCATGATGCCGCTCGTAAACGCAGTGCTCGTGACAAGAGGGTACAAAAAAGAATGCTTTCGATGAGTCAGAACCACCTGCTTGTTGTCTTTGCCAGGCTCCCGGGCTGTGACGACTGATCCATTTGTTTGGAAATTGTCCACTATCGTTGCATTGCTGTCGAGCGTGATGACGGGGGGCTTTTCATCCATATGGAACTCATCGGCAATGACGGCCAGCGTGAGATTCATCAAAAACATGGACGCGAAGATGATCAACGCCGTGAAATACATCCCAGCAATCACCGGACTGGACGAGTCCATGCACATGTACATGATCTGAGACCATCCTTCGGCGGTAATCGTCTGGAAAATGGGCAGCCAGGAGATCAAGATGTTGTCAAAGTTTGTGAAACCAAAGTCCAGATCTTCGTCATAGAAAGCAATCTCCAACGCCTTTCGGTTCTTGAATCGTTGGTTTCCAAATGCATCATAGTCAGACCCACACGTGGTGCTGGGTTTGCAGGGATGTCTTCCGAGTGCACTTGTGAGTGAACAGACATTCCCATCTTCCGGATCAAACGGCCAAAAACAATCCTGGGCGTGGAACCATGGCGATGTCTCCTTGGTGAACTGCGTGTCCGTGTCGACATTGGACGTGTTGGGAAGACACACGAAATCCTGAGGTGATTTCACCACCCTTGCAAGGTGGTCGCTGGACGGAGGCCAAATGCCCTCGTTGGTGGTGGAGTTGATCTCAAGTTTGACGGGAAATGGCGTGAGGCGACACCGGGTCCAAAGAGTGCCTTCAAACAACTGAATGCCCAAAATACCGAAGATGGAAAACACCAGCAGCTGCACCATGAGGACATTGCCAAGTCCTGGTAATGCCTGCAATAGCGCGGTGATCAAGCGTCGCATTCCTATAGACAATCACAAAATGTGAGAGTAGGAAAGTCACAGATCATCGACATAGCAGCATTTTACCAGGAATGACCGAAAGCGAGCGCAAAGGGCGCAAAATGCGAATCGTTCGAATGGCCGAAACGTTGGGAATGCCAGGAAGAATCGCCACAAGACTCGCCACGACAACCGTGAAGTCTAGCAGGTTCCATGAATCCCGCAAGTACGAATGACGCCCCGAGATGAACCCCAAGGCGACGATTCTGACCAGCGCTTCAAACGTAAACAGCAAAGTGAACGGCAATTCTGTTCGTTCCAACAGCAAATTGCGCGACGAAAACGTAGGCAGCAGCTGGCCATTGACATACGACACGCCGTCGCTCACAGGTTCCAAATCCTCGTTCACAACGGAATAGTCGGTGATTCCATAAAACGTCGAGTTTACGAGGATCATGGTCATGATAAAAGTGTCAAAGTGCTTGCTGGAGCACAACGTGATGCAAGCTCTGCGAAGTGGATGATCGATTGTGAGACAGAGAAGTGATTTTTCTTGAAGATGGCGCTGCCGCTGTACACACAAAAAAGGCACAAGTGAGCATGTCAACAATAATTCCGCATTAGTCAACTAGTAATTCATACTCCGAATCTCTTTGGTTGAACTGCGACCACTTGAGGTGCCGCTTGTCGACGCGGAGCAATGATCACAGTGGCGTGCGTGTGAGCAGATTCGTTGTCATGCTCCTCACCAGTGGATGGATTCGGGGCAAATGGACGAGAGTTCATTTTGGGTTTGTTGTCGTCAGTAAACTAGCTTTGTTGCATGACCTTCTCCCTGTGCCATTTGAAAGTTGCGCAGCCAAAGACACCAGACAACCGCCAGGTCCACGCCGAAGCCGTGATGACAATTGCTGCTGCTGTCAACCCAAATTGGCCAAAACCGAGGAAACCGACCGTTATGGGCACGATAAACATCTGCGATAATAGGTTAGCACCATTTCTACCAAGAGGTATTGGGCCATGCACTTCCCAGTATGCAGAGTTGAGGTACATCCGTGACTCGAGCGTTCAATCGGGCAAAACTTGGGCCGCTTCGTATGACCAAATGGGGTTGCAATGCTCGTGGCTTGTTCGTCGGGACCGTGCTGCTGCTGTCGCGAGTTCCCTGTTGTGTTTGTCGGTTGTAGCGGTCGTTGGTGGAGATGGTGGTGATCAGCATCTACTACTAGACGATTACGAGCAATCGATTGAACCTGTTGATTGTTGCTCAAGGTCCTGCCAACACGACAAATCTGATCATTAACCCACTCGCTACAGCTACTCACATGATTGCACCCGACTTGGTCAGCCGAAAAGACGCAACGCAGCGCACCGCAACAAAAGCTCTGCCATGAATTGATCTGATCTGCGTCGAGAGAGAATGGATCCAACCGCAACATGAGATCGAAACATGCAGCCTTTGATAGAGCTGAGCGTTGCAAAGCGCTCAAATGGGAACCATCCACAGATGTGACTTAATCCGTTGAAGATACTGGGAAGCTGGTCGACAAAGACGATGGTTGGGAGAAATGGCATGGTCGGTGGAAATGGATTGCCACATTTGCGAGTCGAGATGAGATCGATTTGATACAAAATAACGCCATCCTTTTTGAGTTTCTTGCTCATAGACCGACCAGAACAGCCCGTTAGGATCACTGGAGTCCTGCATGGACGACGAAGAAACACGAGAGCAAACAGCAGCCGAAATGCATTTCATTCAGCTGGAGTCTGAGTTGATCGATGGGAACCCGCTTTCTGCTCTGACTCTGTTCCTGTCTTCACTTTCTAGAGGACCAACCTACCCTTCGCCAACCCAGCAGTGTTAATTCGTCCTAGCGCAGCGCTCACGCACTGCCACGGGAATTGATTGTTGCTACGATAGAGAAAGAGAGAACACAGATAGTTTCTGTTTGATTTGTGTCTTGGTCCATTTAGGACAGTTACCGCCGTCTTTCACGGTCTCTTCGAGACTCGCGTCGATCGCGACCGTCGCTTTCATCTGGTATCACGCGCACACACACAAACCCCCCATGGATGGCAAATGGTAAGAACGTCTGCACGAGAGCAAAACCAACATGAGGACAAACTTGCACCTTTTTGGAACGCCCAATCCACGTGGATCACACTGTTGAGAATCTCTTGGCCATCCAGTCGTTCAATAGCTTCTTTGGCAGCGTCAAACTCCTCAAACTCCACGAGCGCATAGCCCTTGACAAAACCCGTGCGTCGGTCCAGATTCAGATGCAGATTCTTGACTTGTGCTTCTTCACCAAACACATCCAGCAGATCTTCTTCTTGCGCTTCTTCGTGCACGCCACTGACAAAGAGAATCCATCCCTCCACGCTCTTCAGTGCATGGCGACTCGAGCTTTCCTTGTCCTGGCCGCGTTTCAGCCGCTCAAAGATGCCCGTGGTGCCTGGATATCGCTCCGCATCCATTGCAGCCGAGCGAATGCCTCGTCCTTTGACCACGCGACGCGTCGAATTGCGATCACGGCGACCACTTCGACGGTCGTCGCCACTGGCTGCCGCTGCGGCTGCTCTGCCACTGCGCGTGCCACCGTCTCGCTCCCGTCTTCTTGTGGCTTCTTCGTCCTGGACTTCGTCTCGCTGCTGCACTTCCTCTTCCTCTTCTTCTTCTTCCGCCATCGCGTGGTCGCTCTCGTAGTCCACTTCGTCCGCCATCTTCCCTTGCTTTCTTGCACTTCCCTCCAAACAAAGGCAATCAAATGGATTCGAACATCTAACAGCTCTTCCACGCGTCTATCGGTTACGTTGGATTCTAACATCTAACGATTAGTATCCGACTGGATTAGACAAGAACAAGCAAAAAAAAAAAAAACGGGTTTGACCTTATAATAATTTCGCGCAGTCAGATATGTTGCCATTCGGGTTGGGAATGGGTATATGGTGATGTTCAGACGTTTTTGGAGCGAAAGCGCTGAAACGATCGGTGTAAGGGCTCTCCTTGTTGCACGGCATCGGCGATTTTATTGTCCTGCTCCTCTATCAGCTCTGCCTTGATCGCAACGTCGTTGGCGCGTTCCGCCGGGATCACAATCACCCCGTTAATGTCACCGCGAATGATGTCGGCGTTGCGTACTACACAACCCGACACGACAATTGGGCAACCCACGTCGACCACTGCGTTGGCGCCACGCGCACCGTGCACCGAAGTGCCACGAGAGAAAGCTGGAAAGCCCATGGCACAAAGCTCTTGCACATCCCGCACCCGGCCATCTGTAACCACCCCAGCGACGCTTCGCGCCTTGGAGCCCGTGGCCAACAGACCTCCAAACACGGCCGAAGTGCTACCTTCTGGCGCACTGATCACAATCACTTGGCCCATTTCGGCCGAGTCCACGTAGTTAAACGGCAATTTCTTGACGCACGGGCCATTGGCAGGCATCACTTTGACGGTTAACGCGGGGCCGCAAATGTTCATGGCCAGGGGGTTGTCGTACCCTCGAATGAGCTCCACATCGACGAGATGGCCCTGGATTTTCATTTGCACCAACGCATCGGCGATGGCGCACGTGGACAACTTGGCGAGACGCAACAGCAAATCCGTGTCCAATGAGATCTCCGCATCCAGCATCCCGGTGATGATGTGGTCCACTTTCTTGAAACCTTGCAGCACGTGATTGTTAGGCGTGGTGTTGCCGCCTGTCGCCGCGGCATAGGCGCCGGCTGCGGCGGCCGCAGCCGTGACGGAAACTGCAAGCGGATTGCTTGCAGGCGGTATGCTCGGGGACACGGCGGCCGTGGAGGAGCGCTGGTTGCTCTGGAAGTTGGGACTGCAGCCTGTCTGCTTGAGATGTTCGGCCAGCCGCGTGGCATTGGACGCGTACTGCTTCTGGCACTTCTTGCACTCGTACCGCACGAGCCCTTTGCCGTCCAGCGGCTCCAGGCGATTGAAGTAGTCATACACGTTGCTGGGTTTCCGTCCCATATCTGATTGAGTTGCAAGAAAGCAAACCAAGTAATCAAAATACTTTACTTCGCGTTGGGGTTGCTTTCCTTTCGTGGGTTTTTGTTTTCTTTTCTTTCGCTCCCTCAAAAGAGCGGCGGCGAGGCGGCAATTTTACCAAAGCAAAGACGAAAGAAAAATAAAAACCCAAACCAACAGAAAAATGGAGGGAAAAAAGTCGGGCGGCTGTTTTTACCACCAACCACATAAAAGGAAAAAGAAAGAAAAGACGGGTACAGTGTACCAGGCAACGGGTAAAAATTACTTTACCCGTTTCACTTTGGGGGAGTTTTTACGGCGTAAAATTCTTTTGGGCTGGCGAAACAATACAAGGAAAGCTTACGTAGAGTAAAATTTCACAAATGGAGTTGGGGACTACCCTTTGAGGTTTGCAAAGAGAGCCTGCAAGATGAGGTAAATTACCATTATGGACTCGTGGCGATCGAATTGTCGTAAAAGCCACCGACTCGCGTATGATACTCGATCTGGTCCGGGTCGTCGAGGGAAATGGTGCGATTGCAGTACGGCGTTCCGTCCATTCGGTGGAAAGGCTTGTTGTGCACTCGCTTCATGGCTTGTAGATACCATTCCCGCACGTACAGTGGCACTTCCGTCAACTCGGTGTTCATAAATAAGATTGGTCGCCCAGAGATCCCATCGAGTGTGCTGGTAGCGAGCTGAGCAATGAGTTGGACATGTCGAGATAGGTGGTAGACTCGTTGAGGAAGATGCCAGCATCCTCTGCTGTCATGGGGTTGCCATCCAGATACAGAAAGCGCGTCTGCATCTTGGACAGCGTGGCAGGGAAACGTTCCAACAGCCCAGATTCCAAACCGATGGCGTCCACGGCTTTCCAGCTTTTGTGCAGGTTCTCTGGCAGATCCGTGAGATTGGTGTCAGAGAACCAGATGGCTTTGATACTGGACGGGAAAGATTTGTCCATGAGCCCCTCGGGAATGCCAGACAGATTGACGCATGAGAAGTCCAGCCGTGCCAGGTGCGGATGGTCGTGTTGGTTCAACGCCGCTTCGGCTCGCCATTGGTCGATGGAACAAGTCTCGACACTCAGCTCTTCAAATGCATGAAGAGATTGAACGACGGGCGAAGTTTGGAGCACTCGACGACGGTCAGTTCCATCAGTAAACGAGTGTTGAGATGGCGGAAGATGTCGTCGAGCTCTTGTTCGGTGCCTTCAGTGCCACTTTGAACGCAGTTGAGGTGCATCAAGATACAGGAGCTCTTTGTTGCAAACCAGGGTGTGGATGGAAGGATGCAGCTATCGGTTTCCTGGAAACTCGGTGCAGCAAGTGAATTGCCAGCACAACAACCCCGACGATCCACAGCATGTGGTGCAGAACGAAAGCAGTTCGCGTGGGGAGCTTGTAGTGGTGTATGGGAACGTAGTTGAGTGGAGCACAGTCAGGAATCACTGCGCTTGTGGAGGGTGCGATCTCCACCCGATGATGTCGTCGCCGTCGAATGATTTGTTCACACGTGAGAAGACAGCTGAAGATGTTTCAGTGCGGCATCCACGTGACGAAGTCACAAACAAGAGTTGGTTCTCGTTGACGGCGCGCGTTTTCCGCAGCTTGTTTTCCAGAAGTGTCAACACAAAGCCGTTGTCGCTGGTAGAGAACTGCTGGCCATACGGCATGAAGGATGAGCGGGATCACAAGTAAATTGATAAAGATGAGAAACGCAATGAAGGTCACATTGAGCAGTCGACGCAGAGGAGTGTTTTGAGACGGCACGAGCCAGTGGATGACTGGAGTCGACATACAGTGATCACGATCATGATCACAAAGACGTGGTTGACCCATCGAGTGGGGATCAGCATACTCATTTGATACGCCTGGTAGACCTGGCAGACCACTTCGACGTACTCGTTGACCAAAAAGAACAGATCAAAGTATTTGCCATGGATCGCAAAGAAGGGTTCGAACCATCTGGTTTTGATGGACGCCAACAGCAGCCAACCCCATCGCTGCTTGACATTTGCGAACACTTGAAGCGAGTGATCAACTGCTGAGAAGACCAACTCTCCTGAATGGACCGAGCTGTAGACAACTTTTGCCAAAGCGACCAAGTGCATCACCGCTGTGATGGCAAACGCCCAAACGAGGACCCTGAGCGTCGCGCAGCTGAACTGAAAGTGCAGGTTATCCAGCGAAGCCACTTGTCGATTGTAGTCGGCCAGCAACCACAAATACAACCACGTGATCGCCACAAGAAAGCCCATCGCGCAAAGATGAACAACGCCAATGATCCACCAGCACAGTAGAAACCACCGAGCTGGAACGTGAGGAGACATGCATTGGACGTCGGGTGTCGCTTCGTCACTGAGGTTGCTGCGGGAGGAATAAGCGCTTGTTGGAGGTCTTCAACCAGCATGTCGTGCAGGAGCCACCTGCACTTTGGATGCCATTCGTTTGGATCTGAGAACCACGTCTTCACCAACTCTGTGAAGGTGCCAGTCAACTACTTCGAGTCGGAGGTGCTCAGCCCTGGGTCCATTCCAACACGACTGAGAACACCTGCAACTACACTCCAAAGGATCTTCCAACAAGGCAAACGACGAGGTGGATTTGGTTGTTTGTGCTTCAATGGAGAAAGCGAGTGAGTTGCATTCGCGTCTGCTGGTTCCGGTGGGTAGCATGTGCCTTTGCAGGATGAAACCATTGGACCTATTTCTGCCATCACCTGCCACGATTGCATCCGTTTGGTGCGGAACCGCGGTCGAAGGATGCATCCCTCTGCATTGCTCTTTCCATCACGAGGAGCGCCAACATGTGCTACAAAGAAAGAGAAAGCGAGTAGGACAAGAAGTGTTGCCAACTCCAGCAAGTCGCTCCAACGCGTATCCGTGGTCTCCATCGACTGTTTTGGCTGACACAGGTTTTTGTACACTCCATTCCGCCTGTTTGCGTGGAGTCATGAAGAAACCGAGGGCCAAAGCTCACACAATCCCACCATTTTGTAGGATGAAGCGGATCCAATCGAGTACTCGATTGGCTTTGACGACTGTGTTTCTGTGTCAGTTGACAGCTCAGCACCAAGAGCTTCTTAGGTCTGGCAGCCGGTGCTGTTCTATAGGTCTTGATGACCCGATGACCACCTAATCAGCTCGTTGGAGCCTGTGAAAGCGATTTGAACCCGTAGAAGGTGATCGCTCGAGTCCGCGCACCTCTTGTTCGTCTTGCCCAAGTGCCACGACACATATCCAGTGTGTGTGTGTGTGTGTGTGTGAGAGAGAGAGAGAGAGAGAGAGAGAGAGTCGTGGAAACGATTGCATGGGTTGGTGGTGGTGGATTGCTATTTTGAGTCGTGTCGGGTGTATTCCGAGTTGCCGTGAGGTGGTTCACTTGTGCAGTCGGAACACCAAGAGACACACACTCGACGCGCCTTCGGGTTTCGAAAGCACTCGAGTTGTTTGAGATCTGGAGCAAGCAGGTCCTTTGTCCTTGGGTTTCTCCTACGGTTGTCTTGCTCATGCGGTAGAAAGGAACCTGGTCCTCTCGCTTGGTACCATCCGCATGCCAGCACCCTGGCAGTTGAAACGGACTGCAACCAAAGTGCACGCGGGGCCGCCACGTCCAAATGGTCTTGCAAGCCGCAGGAGCTCTTCTTCGTCGACAGATGGTTGTCCCAGAGACCGATCCAACAACGATGTCTTTCACATACTGCTACCGTCTTCGTGGTTTGTGGTGTGCTGGTGGACGGTGGCCTGGTTCCATGCTTGCGCCATCGCATTTCTCACAGCCATGACCTGGTTGTACGTGTGGCTTCTTCTTCAAGAACCATATGACATCACCAGCACTTTGTACTATTTGCGCTTCGACTTTAGCAACAACCAACTGCAATATTCACCGCTTTGGATCATCATCTGGGTGTTTGCACTCACCGGTGCACTGCACTTGCACTCTTTGGTCAGAAGTATCCGCTGCTCATTCCATCGGCACGAGCTCACGTTCTGCAGTACCGAAACTCTCAAGTCCTCACAACATCATTTCTTGAGGTTCCATACACTGTCCAGCTGCAACCTGATGGCATTGATGAAGAAGAATTGGATCGATCCAGTGCTGTCCATCCACGGCAGGTACTTTGACCGCTACTTTGTCTTCAAAGAGTACCTCGAAGTCGCCTGTCAGGTCTACCAGGCGTATCAAATGAGTATGCTGATCCCCACTCGATGGGTCAACCACGTCTTCGTGATCATGATCGCGGTCAACTGTCTGGCAACGCCCGTCATCCACTGGCTCGTGCCGTCCCACAACATGCCCTTGCGTCGCCTTCTAAACGTGACTTTCAGTGCGTTTCTCAATTTCATCAACTCGATGGTGATCCCGCTCCTCCTCTTCTTGCCGTACGTCAAAGTGTTCAATGTAAAACATGACGGGACCTATGGCATGCCATTGAGTCTTCTGTCCAACACGTTGTGGAAGACCCGTGCCATCAATGAAAATCAGCAACTGTTTGTGACGTCCTACCTAGACTTTGTGGCTACGTGGCTGCCCCATTGGAGTGTGTTTAGCTGTCTTCTCACATGTGAACAGCTTCTTCGACGATGTCCTCGCGGGATTCTCGCATTGAGAGGAGTCGCAACGATTCGTGGACCTTTGTTTCCCGTTGAAGGCTCGCCGGCACCTGATGAGCGAGAGCACAGCGCACCATCACATTTCAGTCCTCGGGTTTCCAAGCGAACCGAATGCGTCGCTCATCAGTTCTTGTGGGTGATCGGCCTCATTGTGGTGGCAATTCACGTCGTTGCCCAGAGTCGTGAACAGGTTGGCGGGTGTATTCTTCCGTCAACTCCGTGGTTTGTGACCAAGAGCTCCTGTATCCTCATGCAGATCAACTGCACGGAAAGCGAAATCGAAGGCAAAGAACAAGAACTCGACAGGATCTTCAGTCACCTCCACAGTGAATCACTCACGAGATTGGCTCTGGTGGAGTGTCCAAGTCTTCAGATGCCTCCAGTGGTTCGCTCGTTTCGGCATCTAGAAGAGTTGAGCTTAGAGGGTTGCACGCTAGACCAATGGCCGCCTGAAGCGTCCTTGAGCCAGCACTTTCATCCTCGTTTGACCACGATCAATGTCGACTCTGTCAGCTTGTCGGGACTCCCAGAGGGTCTCATGGACAAAGCGTTCCCGTCCAGTGTCAATGCCATCTGGTTCTGCAATACCAATCTCACGACCCTTCCTGAGAACCTCCACGAACGATGGCAAGCCGTGGAAACCATTGGCTTTGAGTTTGGTTTGTTTGACAGATTCCCATCCACACTTTCCAGAATGCCAACTCTTTATCTGTATCTTGATGGCAATCCCATGGCGACAGCTGACTCGGGACTCTTTTTGAACGAATCTGTCCAATATCTGGACATGTCCACCTCGATGCTCAGTTCGCTTCCGAGCGATTCCATGGGGGACCTCGGCGAGCAAGTGTACGCGCTGTTGTTCATGGACACCGCCTTGACCGAAGTTCCTGTGTATGTTCGAGAATGGTATCTCGACGGTTTGAAGCGAGCCCACAACAAGCCAGTTCACTTGCTGGTTGGAAGTCCGTACTGCAATCGCACCATCTCGCCGGACGACGAGGACCAACTCGAGTATCAAAAGCGAGTCTGCGGCTTGTTTGATGCAGATGATAGTACAACTTCCGATGCTTCTGCTTAGGACTGGTTTGCCTGACGCTTCGGAATGAACGAAACGCAATGAGGTTTTGCACGAAGTCTCCCGTTTTGCTCACTTCTTTCTAGACGTACAACTTACAACGACTTGCAACAAACTGGAAGTGGCACTAGACTCGGATGGCAGATTGCGGGCCAGTAACTCGAGAGCAGAGTCAAAGTCGACCTCTTTCGGGCATACGCTGAACAAATCCTTCAGGTCCAAAGACGGAGTAGCCTCAACTCTGTCTTCGAGAAATGCAAGAGCATCTGACAGATCGGTCCCTTGAAGACACACCACTTCAAGCTCATTGACAACCACACTATTCATGTTGATATCCAACATTCGATTGGGTTCCATGTGGAAGCGACCTCGGTCAGCGAGGATGATTGTTGAAAGAGGTTGCACAAGTTCTTGGGCAAAATCCATCGATTGTTCACTCCCACAAACGTCAATCACAGCTTCAAACGCATGGAGATCCGTCGGTGCAGCTTTGTAGTGCACACTGATGCCACCAATTTGATGCAATACGTCGTTTTGTCCGTTCGCACTTGTGAATCTATCGCCATCTTCCGACTCACGCTTCTGCGCAAAAACGGTAATATGATCGGTTGCGAATCCTCCGTGAGAAGTCAGATGATTGGTGAGCAAGTCAACAAACCCAAAGGCCTCTTCTCCTGACACAATGGCGATACTACGACGTGATCTTTCCAGCAACACTCGGGTAATGTCCAGAATGGTTGCAAAGTCTGGTGCCAGCAATGCCATCGGATCTGGAATCGCGTCTGGCACAACAAAGAGATTCGACAACGGAAGCACCATGTGCTCAATAAGCGACCCTTTCGTGGAACTTCTTCCCAGCGTCAGAAGGTGTTGACATGTTGGAGAACTTCGGCTTTGTAGGCAGGGGTCACATGGAAGATACAACGACGCGACCACCCTTCGGTTCAACCACTTTGAACACATCTCCACACTGCATTCACTGGCGACTGTCTCGACCATTCCCACAAATTGTTGACCCAACACTCCATTTTTACCCTTGATTCGTCCTTGGCACGCTAGGGCATCAAAGCGGGATGCCAGGCACTTCACTACCCGGACTCGTGCTTCTCCCCTTCCAACCACAGAACTCACTGCCAAGTGAGTAATCTCTGCACGCGAAGGTTCTTCGTCATGGCGACTTCTCGCCACAATTGCTTTGGCGACGGTTGGCTCGGATGCATTTGGCGGGTGGGCAGCTGGTTTCTTCACAACCCCGTTGTTCCAGTTTGCTTCCTGCTTGACACTTGCAGCAATGCTCTCAAACAAAACTCCTTGCTGAAACTCTTGCATCTGGCTATTCAATGCGTTCACAAACTCGCGGAATTCGCGATTTTCAAGCAATTCCACGGGGATTTGTTCGGTTGCGAGCCATTTCATCAGGAATTGTTTGGCCGATTCCACGCGCAGACTGATTTCTTCCTTGTCCAGAAGCTTTTTCGGCGACTTTTCCATTCGATTGGAAGCCTTGGAAGAAGCTTCCACCTGGTGGACGGCGCCAGTCGTTGGTGGTGCGCGCTTGGGCGTGACGCGTCCCTGGGTGGAGGAAGAGGCCGTTTTGGCGCGTTTGGCCAACCGCATCGGCGACGCACGGTTGCGCTGGTCGACCAACTGCACCAGCGCCTCCATGTGATGTCGTTCCAAGTGGCGATTGAGATTGTGGGTCTTGTCCTTGAGTCGCATGGCGCAGAGCACGCAAACGCGCGACTGGGGGTCTTCGCGCGAGATCTCGGGAAACAAATCACGCACTTCGATGGCGTCCAGTCGAATCACCGTCTCCACTTGGGTCTCTTTGGAGGCACCACTGGCACCATTGGCACCACTGGCACCATTGGCACCACTGGCGCCACTGGCACCACTGGCGCCACGACTATCCCCACTGCCAGTGGCTTTGCGCTTACCACTGCTTTCTTCCTCTTGTTCTTCGTCGCGGTGCTTGCCTGGTTGCTTGCTAGATCCCTTCATTTGCATAACCGGATAGATGACGGTGGGTGGTGTGGTTCAGTCAACACCACACCACAATCGGTCCATCCACTGCTCTTGTAGAGGAAGGTGGTGGTGTGGACCACGTCAAAACGAGCTGCTCCGATTGCCAAACCGCCACTCCATGGAAACGGATGAAGAAGCTTCTCGGGTTGTCGCGCACTTCGCGAGCGAATTGGAGTGAAAAAGATGCGTCGACCCATGCTGAAACAAGTGCCAAAGAGCTGCGGACTACGCGTGGTCTCTCCATGGATCGATCGAGTGAACAGACTGACACGGGCGATGCGGTCTCGCAGACTGGTGGCGACAGCAAACCACCACCGTCACCAACCAGCTCTTTCGGTAGCAATTTGGCCACGTCTTCCGGCAGCAACGCAAGTGCTTCCGCCATGACGCCTGGTGCATCAGCGACAAATTCCATGGTCGCCCCGTTGAGCCCGCGCAGAAAATGGGATCAGCTCTATCAAATGTCCAGCAAACTGCTCGGTGCAGAAGCCAAAACCTCGGTGCGTGGTCGGCTGCGCCATCTCGTCAGGCCGCGGTAGACGCCAATTTATTGGTATCTGACGACGAGAGACTTGCCAAATGCACAGGTTTTCTATCAGAACGTGGAGATTCTCATGCACGACATGGTCTTCAAGATGAAATTCATGTGAGTGCAGTCAATCACCAAAGCTGTCAAGGGAGGTTGCGCTGATCCGGTTAGCTATGGCTGGTCGTGTGTGAATGGTCTTCCAGCTCCTCTCAGATCATGCGCAATGCACTTGAACAGAAAGAACTGGACCATTTGTGCGATTCCATTTCAATTGTCGAAGCCAAAGTGCTCGAAAACGGTGCGTCGAATGATTGTTCAACCCGTCTGCTGCATGGCCACGAAAAGTTGTTGAACCGCTGCGTTGTACATGTGTGTGTATGTGTGGGTGCATTTCACTTCGTTTTGGGATTGGCAAAAGGCGACAAAGCGCTGGCAACACTACGAACGTATTTCCAAACAGACTCAGGTGTCAATCTGTGTGAGCACACACTTTTGCCCAACGTAATCACTGATTATATGGAATCCCTGAGGATTCAGTTGCTTCGAGAACATTTGCGGAGACTCTGTGCAGCTAGTGCACCTCCTGAAGTCGCTGCGACCACGCCAACACAAGAGGACTCGACGTCGGCTAGTTCAGAGACGTCTGCACTGCTCGTCAAGTCGATGGAGTTCCTGGTGACTTGCATGCAGGCGATCACTTGCAACGCCGCCTTGATGGACAAGTTTCGATGCGAAATGTCCAACTTGGTATTGCTAGTAGCAGAGCAGTACGCTCCAAGTATGACGTTTCTGAGGGAAAGTGCTGAGAGAATGGTCAACTTTATGGCCGAAAAGATCTTCAGTGCGGCACTGGTGTGGTATCTGCACGACGCCTGTGTCATTTCATTGACGGTCAAGCTCATTGACAAAATCTCGGAAGCCAAAGCAATCACTTGCGAAACTTCTGCACTTGCTGCTCTGAATGCGATGAAGGCTACTGCGGCTCCTCCTTTTGTACATCAAACCGGAAGCATGATCCACGATTTGGCTGCCACCGCTGCAGCTGTGAGCGATGCGCTGTTGCTGACTCGCAAACAAGAAGATCCTGTCAAACCAAAAGAGATCAACACTGACCAGGACCCCGAATCGTTTCGTCTGGACAACTACGATCCGCTTGTTGGACTCAAATGCCTGGTGATGCTGCTTCAGCGGGCTTGTCGATTCTCGATGGTGCTACTTGGGGAGTTTCAATCGTCCGGTGGCTACGAGTTACTCACCAAACTCATCGAAGCATCTTCGTCAGAGATGCAGGCTGTAGCATTGATCAACTTGTTGCTGCTGTTGCTTCCTCTCGGAACAGGATTCGTGCCAACCAATGAAGAACTCAACCAGTGCACGGCGTTTGCGTGTGGTGCAAGAAATGTCGGGGCTTTCTCTGCAATTCGAGATGTCTTGCTCAACTGCATCGACACCATGTCCGAACCAGCAACGACAACGCCCATAGAATCACCCAGCAATACAGACCCAGCGACAGTCTCAAAAGAGCAATTGGCGCTTCAGCTTCTCACGACGGTTCTGCAGATCTACTCGTGCGATTACGAGAATTTCGTGTGTCTGGAACCCAAGACGGAGACTCTTGCGCAGATTCTCAAAGTGTTTGGCCACATCAAATCGTATGAAGCGCGCGTTCTGGTGCTTCGCATTGTTGAATACGTTTGCAACGTTGCCAAACCGGGAATGGCAAGTCCGAAGAGCATTCTCTCCATTCTGTGCAGCTTATTTGTGGAGCACGTGATGACCGAGACTCAACAGTTGCTTTCCTCAACATCACCAGCATCTGACGAGGATCAGACCCCACAAAAGCTCACATTGGATGCCCAAGAGGATTTCAACAGCTTCCTATCACTGGCCTTGTGTTGCTGTGTCGTTCGAATACTGCAGAATGCAGCCATTGCTTCTGCTTATCGCGATGAGTTGAGTTGTCTAGGGTTGCTGGAAAGAGGTGTTTATGCTGCGCTTGTCAAGATCTCGAGTGTCATTTCCACCGACAGATCTGCTCGTCGTATTCAAGTGCTGTTTCAATTCCGAATTCATTTGAACCTTTGGAGCTCACTGACGTGTTTGATGCTTCGCGGGAATCTGCATTTGTGCAGCGAATTTCGACAACTCGCCGTGCATCAATTGGTTTACAGCATTGCTGACGTGATTCTGCTCGAGGATGCTGTATGGTTAGCATCCAGGCCGTCAGACTTTCATGGATGCTACAGCCCGTTCTCGGTTTTCTCCATTTGTGTTGAGCTTGCATGTGTCTCGCTGGAGAGTCTTGGGGATTGCACTGCGGAACAGGTGGACCTGTTGCGGGCTGGAAGTGAAAGCGACTTGACCAAGATGCTCGAACTCGTGCAGCATTTCCGGGGAAATGCACCTCGCCAAAGCAATCTGCTGGAGATTCTCAAGCACATGGTTCGTGGAAACCTTCAAGTGTTGCGTGCATGGCGCAGCTGTCAAGGCAATGAGATTCTCGTCTCCATTCTCTCCTCGTTGCAGCACTTGGACAAGCCGACGGCAGAAGCCAGTGTTCTTGTGAAACTCTTGGATTGGATTCTCGACATTTTGAGTGTGATTCTGGACCCCAAGAACGGGGATGCTGAGAATCGAGCGTACTTCAAGACATCAATCGGGTATCAGATTGTCTCGAGCTGTCTGATCAACTGCGGGGTGTTGCGCACCGACCACTTGACCACCGTGATCAACCATCTTTTTGAGATGATCACGGGGTTACTGCCGCCGAAAAATAAGATTCGAAACGCCGATGCCGTGCAGATCGTGTTTATGATTCTTCCGCATCTTGAATCGAGCGTCGCTTTGGCCACTCTGGATCGATTGTACTCAAAACTGATGTCCAACGATGATCTGAGCATTTCAAGAAAGAAACAAGCGACCCAACTGGTCGAAGCGGGTGCATTTCGTTGGTTGATGGAACCCACGCTTGTGAGATTACTGCAGAAGAACAAAGAAGTGCGTGACATGATCATGAAGTTCATTGCAACGCTTTCGAGAGATGAACTGTCGACGATCCATTTGCGCGAACTGTTTCGTGTGATTGGATCGGGGATGCCACGGCTTCTTTCTTCTGACCGTGGTACCAATGAGCCCCAGCAAGTTGATGGATGGGAAGAAGACCGCGATGTCGGCTTGATCATGCTCGACATGCTGACCAAAGGATCAAATGTTCCCCAAGTACACGTTGGAGCGTACGGAATGAACCGTTCCACGTCGGGGTACCTTCAAGTGGTCAATAATGCCGATAAAGTGTGGCCTCCAAGCTCTGGGTATTCGTTTGCATGTTGGCTTCGGTTTCCGGCATATTGTCCTCAGGGCGACGAGTCGGTCGCCACTCGATCAACATCGTTCAAGGATAACTCGGTCTGCTCTGTTGCGCTTTGTGAAGGTAGCCTTCGCGTGTCGCTCTTGGCCGATGACAGTGAAGCTTCTCCAGTGTTTTGTGTGCTTGTTGGAACCTCTCTGTCACTGTTTCCGACCTCCCAGGACGCGCGAGAAGGAGAGAATGTCATCAACACGTATGAAGTGACGGCGGTCGCACCAAGCGCTGAATTCGAGTTCTGCTTTTGGAGCAACGAGACCCAGTTTACTGCCAAATGTAACTGCGCCGAAGAGTTTGAGATGTGGTTTCGAGCATTGCAACAAGCCGAGATCCTGAGTAAACGGAATTCCCTCGTTCGTCAGAACTCGGGAAGCCTTTCCGATAGTGAAGATGCCCTGGTGGTGACCTCGGATCTTCCTTTGAACTCGTCAAGCTCTTTGGAAGGTTATGCGTGCATCTTCAGTGTCTACTCGATCGACAATGCGGGTTGTTTCACGAGAGTGTACTTTGATCGGGTCACTGGATGCCTCAAAGTGGACACTGGCTCGGTGACTTCCGGACCCAACATGAACCTCGCCAACGCGAAACGAACCAGCGTGATCTTCAAGAATGTCGACATGAACCTTTTACGCCAAGCGATCGATTCAAGGGCTGTGCCAGCTGGCGGAGTTCAAGGAAACTTGGATTCCTACGAGAAGCTTTCCCATTGGCATCATGTGGTCATCACCCATCGAAAAGTGGTCATGGGGAGTTCGTTGCTCACGCTGTACATTGATGGATCCGAAGTAGCTTCCAAGAAATTGAATTATCCGTCGGCTCCATCATCAGGTGCTGCGCAGTGCTTTCTGGGCAAAGATGTTCAAATGTGTGGATCGGTTCCAGCGCTTCCGTGGAGTCTTGGGCCGACGTGGTTTACCGAAGAGATTCTGAGCAGCAACGCCGTCACGTGCATGTTTCTGTTGGGTCCATCGTTCGCTGGACAGTTTACCGGTGTCTCGTACCATGCAGCTGGTGATTGGCATGAAGCGATCGCCACGAGTCTGTTGGATCGCATCACCAAACGCCGAGTGGAAGTGTCGCGTGCCGCGAA
The DNA here is from genome assembly GCA_027475765.1 of Paralagenidium karlingii. NCBI lineage: Eukaryota > Oomycota > Peronosporomycetes > Paralagenidium > Paralagenidium karlingii. Next base: position 28,612 of record JAMFLO010000115.1, on the reverse strand, counting down.
ACGAATGCAACTCGCCAAATTAGGTCGTGCGTGTCGTCGGCAATGGAATGAAACCGCAGAGGCTTCGACCAGTATGTCGTTGGCTTCTTTGGCCGAAGCAGTCAAGAAAGAAGAGTTTGCTCGAACCAAAGACCACCAGCACTCCAAGCAAATGGCTTTCTTGGCATTTGTCAAGTACGAGTGTTCCATGAACACACTTGGCAGTGAGATCTTGTCGCTGCTGAGTTCGTTTCGACTGAGTGAAGAGCAAGTGATCTTCTCCACCAACACGCGCTTTGGCCTGTGTGGCAAACAGACCAACATCAATGTGCAGTACATTGGCACTGAGAAGCAATGGCCGTTTGATTTGCCACGGATACTGCCTTCGCTGGGGGGCGTGACGAGGCTGTTTTTGCCCTTGATAGACCGAGTTTGCAACCCCAAAGAACTCGCCTTGTTGCTGAAACTGCTGTGCAGAAGTCTACGCCAGAATGCCGTCTGTTTGGCCGAATTTCTAGAGATCAACGGGTTCGCGTTGTTATCGAAAACGATTTGTGACCGCGTTGCTTTGGTGAACGACGAAGTGCTGCGCGCACTCGTTCGGTTTGCAGCCGGTCCCATTGTGGAAGACTCACGCGCTCGTGGCCGTTCGAGCGCCAGTACAACTTCCTCAGGAGCTGGAGTTGGCCTCAGTCCGAAAGGATTTCCTTTGATCTTGAACTACTACGCTCTGTCGCAGTTGGTGTTGTGTTGGGAAATGCTTCGACGAATGAGTGCCAAACTTCACGTGCAACTTGTGCGGCACTTGATGACATTGATCGACTTGCGCAACCCAAATGCCATCTTCAATTGTCGCCAACTTCGAAGAGCAAATCTGATCACGTGGATCATATGGAACCTGTCAGAGTTGTGCAGTGAGAAGACTGTTTTCGACGTGTATGGTGCCTTGGAGAATCGTTGCTGCTATCCTTCGTTTGAGGACCCAGACAAGAGCAACCTGCTGCAGCACTTGCTGATGCTTCTGCATACTTTTCTTCGTGTGGAGAATCATGCGGATGATATCAACAGCATCGCGGAAGTGATCCTGTTGTCGCTACTTAACGAGACGGCATATCCAAAAGGAACTTGTTTGCGAGTCGTGCTTCTCCAGTTTCTGGTCGCAGAGGTTGAGCAGGACACGTCAGGCGTCGGCAAGGACAGTAGCAATCAAGAACCACTTGTTTCGACCATCCTCGAGACTACTCTGGCCCGGACGCAAGGCTCAATGACCACAAAAAAGCGAAAAACGCTGGCGGCGGATGTCGCCATCGCGCTGTCGCCGACATCTACGTCAAGTGGCAGTGCGAATGGTGCTGGATCCAATGCCTTCAGGGTTGAAAGCTTTGAAAATGTGCTGCTGGAAGTCATCGCCAAAACCGAAAGTGGACCATTCTTCAAAATTGAAGCGCTTTTGGCCACTCGCTTGCTGCTGTCGTTAGCGCAGGTCAACAACTCGTTTGCGGTTCAATTGTTGCGGGGTGTGACTTTCCACAAAGTGAAGCGGGTTCTCCGAGTCCACAGTGCCAACCTCAACCTGTTCATTCCAATTCTCGCCTTCGTGTCCAATATTCCCATGCACGAGACAAAATACCACGACATGCCCAAACTGAACCTCGAGAATGGATATAGCGGCGCTCAGTTTGCTTTGCCGAGTGCTTGCGCCTTTGCGATGGAAAAGCCCTGCATCAAAGAAGCCTGGGACTTACTTGGCAGTCAACTGGTTCAAAACTGTCAGCTCAAGCAACCAGCCGCCATGTCCATCAACATTCAGGTCATTGCGCAGCTGTCGTTTCAAATTGAAATGCACGAAGCGTTTTTTTCGTCCATGTGTCAATGTGCGTCCAGTGTGTTGCGTATGTGTGTCGACTGTTTGCTGTGTTGTGAAGACGATCGGTTCCCATGGGATAGCCAACTACAGAGCTTTCTCACTTGCTCGGTGACGGGCAACGTGACGGCCAACGGTGGAGGTCGAAGCTGTGCGTTCGCTGTGGCGTGTTTTGATATGATTCGCATCTTCATGAGTCGAAGTCTCTTTGAGAAAGAAGACTTTGCCGAGCACATGATTTGTTTGCTGGAGCGATTCGACGTTGCGATTCAGGACAAGGCCAACACCAGCAACCCGCAAAGTGCAAGCGATTTCATCACCAAGAGCCTTCCAGATGCACAAAAGTGCTGGCTGGCATTTTTTGTGCAGATCGTGAAGAGCACCAAAGCGCTGTCGGACAATGGTTCGTTTCTCGTGTTGCGCAACATTTGTGGCCTTTCGATCGCGTTGTCACGGTATCTCGTGGACGAGAAAAAGCACCAGGGATCTGCCAGTGTTGGCCAACTGCCTGGCACAACATCGGATCTGCCTGTGCAGGATAGCCAGTCACCTACGGGAGCTACCGTCGCTAGTAGTGCAGCAGCATCGAGTTGCTTTGGAACGGATGTTCTCATCTTCTTTCTCAGCGCTGTGCGTTTATGCAGTGAACAATCAATTCTGAATCTTGTGGGGCCAGATGATCAGCAGTATTTCTATGGCGTGTTGGTGTATTGTGCGCAAACCGTGGTGCTGAACGAACTCAATGGCTTCCACAAGAATAGTATGCCCTCCAAGCGCCTGTTGGAATGCATTGTGACCTCCAAGCACCTACTGATCCAGCAGACCAAGTGTTCAAGTGTCATCGTGTGTGGACTCTCCAACCAACAGGAGAACACTTCGGCGAATCCAATCACACGCATGCGCAGCTTGAGCACCACCGCTCACAAAGAGTTTGGCATCGGCGCCGAGAGTGATCGCAGCTTTATTCTGTGCCTGGCGGCGGAATTGTTCTGTATGTTGCTGGAAGATTGTGACTGTGTGCAGCAGAGTTCCACGCTTCTTTGGCAATTTCTTCTGCAACAACGCATGGGTGTTCTCAAAGAGTTGTTGATCGTGGAGCCACGAGCCTCGCTCTTGCAGAATATCACCGCCAACAAAAAGGAAGTTGTGGATGTCTACCACGGCGGATTCGACCGGTTGTTGCATGTGATCGCAGGCAAAGCAACTGCCAGCGCTACTTCCACGAGCGCAGCAGGCTTGATAGCTGGGAATGGTGGGTCAGGTTCATCACCAAGTGAACTCGAAGTGGAAAGCCGCGAGTGTTGGCTTCAGTTTCAGGGATGGCTGCATGACAATTACGATCTCCTTAAAGACCTGATCGTGACCCGCACGGAACCCATCTTCAAACACTTTCTCGAAGTGCTCTCCGATTGTTCCGTTGTTCGCAAAGCCAACGTAAATCATTCATCGACAACACCCACTGCAGCCACAACGTCCCGCTCTCTGTCACAAGCCGAACTCTCCATCAATATCTCGTTTATTCCCAGTTCAGAAGCTGCTCCGATACCAGATTCGGCCAAAAGCGAGGAGCTCGCGATCGGCTACAAGGCGGCCTCGCGCAAGACTCTGCTCAAGTTTATCAACATGAAGGAAGGCGCACTGCATTTGATGCAGGATGCATACTTGCACTGGAAAGAAATCGAAGCGCCGATGAGGTTCGCCAAAGACGTCTGGGATAACACACCACGCCACCAGTTGTCCGGTAGAATGATGATCGAGCCAGGCCGCGAGAACGACAAACCGAGCAAAGAGCTTGTGCTGGATCGCAGCATTTACCAGTATTATGATTCCCCTCATCGCATGGATTTCACCGAAGGACCCTGTCGAATGCGCATGAGAATGCTGCGTGACATGGACAAGCCGATCACCCAAGAAGATGCTCCCTGTAACAACAACGCACCGTTGACGCGGAGTGGAACAGCAATCACCAGCACCAAACCTACTGTCGATACGCCACCCGATGCTCGATTTACAAAGGCTCTGGAGTTTCACGAGGCTGTGGAAACGTATCGAGAGCTTGTTCCTCGGTGCGCCAAAGGTGAACCCATGGAAAAGCTTGTCACGGAACTCTGGTCTCGCTGCAAATACGAGAAAACCAAGGTCGTTTTTCAGCTTCATGCGCCAGAGACTTTGATCTCCAAAGGTTCCTCATCATGCACTCCTGCTGAAACGAACTCTTCGACACGATCTTCAACAGGATCTGATCGATCTGGTGCCTTCACAACCGCTGAACTGCTTCCATTTGCTCGTCGTATCTTCGATGCTTTCTTTCCAAAGGATCAAGTCGCAGGGACTATTGTGTCTCCGGGTGTGATCTCTCACATTGAAGCGCAAATCAAAGCTTTGGAGAGCGCCGTTGCCTCAGCCGATGAAGCTTGCTCACTGCCGCAAAGCCTATTCGACGTGGCGGACTCTGAGACCATGCAGAACTCACTGTGTTCGTCCAAGAAAGGAGATGCTGCTGCTGCTGCCAGGGAGACAACGCCTATTGATGAACCCGACAGCGACGATGATGAACAAATCACCAGCTCCGCTGTGAAGGCAAATGACTCTGAGGAAGATGACGACGAAACGGATGTCAAAGAGTCTGGCAGAAAGTCGACGTCGTCACCTGGAGCAGCTGGTGATGTTTCAGGTTCGAGAATAAGTGATCATGACAAGAAGCAGGCAGGTGACCGTCAAGGGGATGCAAACGAGACTCTTGGCGGTGACTCCATTGAAGAGCGGATGCTTGAGAGTTCGTACGACTATGTGTATGGTGGCGTGGCGCGGTTTTTGAAACGAGAAGACTATCCTCCGCTTCGCGCATACAATGCCGTGTATATTGTCGGCATGGCGCGAATCGCAGGTGTCTTTTTGATCTGTCGTCATGCGATCTACTTCATTGGTGGATACTGCAAAATGCTCAGTGAAGTGGACAGTTCGACGACAACAGGGAACCCCAGCAGCAGCGATAACAGCGGTACACCAGTCACAACACCGGCTTCCTCCTCTAGCACCTTTAGCTTTGGTCCTGTTTCACCGGGAAAGTTCACCATGGGCAAAAAGAAGACCAAGAATCTGATTCGAGACACACTGGCCGATCTCTCGCTTCAACTGCACGCAGGCAAATTGTCGTCTTCTTCTGCAAACCTGTCGTTCACGATTGTTCCATTGGCGTTGGACCAAACCGACGATCTGCAACGATGGAGTGTCAACTATGCCGCGCTTCGACAGTTCCATCGAATTCGTTACCAGCTGCGAAGTGTCGCCATCGAGTATTTTGATTTGGGCGGGTCGACTTTTTTCGTGCAATACGAGAGCAATGGCGAACGAGAAGAAATCCTCAAAGTGCTGTTTTCCATGCCCATCGTCAACAGCATTTTCTGGAATCCGCTGCTTCGCTCCAGTGCGTTTTCTTCGTCACTCAAGAAACTGCGTCAGGCGCTCACCAAGAAATGGCTTCGGGGTGCAGTCTCCAACTTTGAATACTTGGTCTCGCTCAATACCCTCGCCGGACGAAGCTTTAACGATATCACCCAGTACCCGGTGTTCCCATGGGTGCTGCGAGACTACCAAAGCGAGTACCTGGACTTGGATAACAAGGAAGTCTATCGAGATCTCACCAAACCGATGGGAGCACTGGGCAGCAATCGTGCCATTCAGTTCCAGGAACGGTACAATGCCATGTGCAGTGACGGAATGCCAGGCAGTCCAATGGACACACCTGCGTTTCACTATGGGACCCACTACTCTTGTTCCGCTTACGTGGTGAACTATCTGATTCGGTTGTTGCCGTTCACGCGGCTCGCGTTGGAGTTGCAGGGTGGCTGCTTTGATCATGCCGATCGACTGTTTCGAAGCATCCGCGCGTCGTGGGAGTCAGCGTCCACCGAAAACTTGCAGGTCTGTCAAGTTGTGTGCCTTGTTGTTTGGCTTGTGTGTGTGTGTGAGAGAGAGAGTTGTCTTGCACGGTGGCTTTGCTAACGATGTGATTTGCGGTGGTGGAATGGCAGGATGTGCGCGAGTTGATCCCAGAATTCTACTACCTGCCCGAGTTTCTGCTCAACGCAAACTCATTCGACCTCGGCACAACCCAAAGCGGAGAAAAAGTCTCCCATGTGATTCTGCCCAAATGGGCCCACAATGACCCACGCGAGTTTGTGCGATTGCAACGACGAGCGCTAGAGTCCAAGGTACTACCCATGCGTTTCGTGGCGTTCGTACGCGAGTGCTCGGGGATTCACAAATGCTAGTCCATTGACGTTTTCTGTTGTAGTTTGTGTCGGAGAACCTGCACAGCTGGATCGATCTGATCTTTGGTGTGAAGCAAACGGGCGAGGAAGCGGTCAAGGCGCAGAATGTGTTCATGCACATCACATACGAAGGAACAGTCGACATCGATGCCATCACCGACCCGGTGATGCGTGAAGCGACGCTGTCACAGATTGAGAATTTCGGGCAAACGCCGTCACGACTCTTCAATTCGCCACATCCTCAGCGCAAAGTACCAACTCTGGCAAAGACAGCCAATACCAATACCTCAGCCAACGTGACGGGCGCTTCCAACGACAAGAATGACAACAAGCACGAACCAACCAATTCGGCGAGTGCGATAGAAGCCTACATCAAGTGGCACACACCGCTGGCCCCAGCGTTGGTGTCTATCGGCAAAGACTATGTGCTTTTGAAGAAAATGGGTGTCACCAAGGCGTTGGATGAAGCCATTGGAGATGTCAAACTCGTGAATGACAAGCTCCAATGCCGTGCTGTCGGCTGCACATTTGTTCCTCCTCGCTTCTCCAAGTACATTGACTGGAAGAGTCCCGATGGATTGATCAAGTTCCGCATCCACCAAGGATCGACCGCAAGGAATCGAGAAGCCAACAAAGTGATTGGTATGATTGAAGGAGCGCACAACTCACGTGTCAAATGCGCGGCTTTCTCGGATGATGGCAGCATTCTCGTCACAGGCGGCGAAGACGCAGTCGTGAATCTCGTCGGGTGCTCCAAGAGCAATGGTCAGAGGGTGTTCAAGCAACTTGTCAAGCTTGTGGGCCACGAAGACTCGGTCATCAGTGTTGCAATCAACAAGGTAGCTTTCTGTGTCCAGAGTGAAGTCGACTCAGCAGCAACAATTTCTCACGGTCGCTTGCATGCTTTGTTTTTTTGTCAGGAATTCAACCTGATTGCGAGTGGTTCGATGGATTGCAGCGTCATTTTGTGGGACCTTCGATGCCGTTTGTTTGTACGTGAACTCCAGGGGCATCTCGGACCGGTCATCAAAGTCAACATCAATGGCGCCAATGGCAACGTGGTCACAACCACTTCTTCCGAGATACGTGTATGGAGTATCAACGGCGACTTACTTGCTGCGACCTCCACTCAACTACACGCTCTGAACCCCATCGTGAGTTTGTGTCTGTCCTCTGTCTCAATCGGGTGATTCTGAATAGTTGCCTAACCAATTCTGACTTGGTGTTGCGAGGTCAGACTTCGGCAATCTCAACGCGTTGCGACTACTGGCAGAATGGCGTCGTGGCCATCACTGGCCACTCAAACGGAACAATCGCGTTGTGGGGGCTTTTGTATCCCTCCGACATTGAGAAGGAGAAACAAGATGCCATGAAGAGTGACGTCCCAGTGACTGGAGCAGACTCCTCCAAACCTTCTACAGACACTTCAGCCATGCCTGTAGCTCCCGTCGGGATCAACAAGGCGACATCGATGAAAGCCATTACCACGCGACTGCATGCTCGAATCTGTTCGCTCTCATCGGCCAACTGCTCCAGTGCCTCGATGGTCAAAGTGCTGCCGCTATGTCAGCTCTACATCATGAAACTGCTCATGGACCATCGCAGCAATGTGACGGCGTTAGCTATGAGTACTGACCAGCGTCAATTGTTCTCGGGGGACTCGGAAGGCAATTGCATTCGATGGGTCGACGACAGCAGTATGAGTCTCAACGCGATGTAGTTAGCGAAGTGGCAAAGAGTCCAGGAGAGAGAAAGCCAGACGAGGTACAATCCGAGACGGACGCGAGTTGAGTTCGTGGGTGGATGTGAAACGTGGCGTTTTTGAGCGAAATAGAGCAAACGAACCCCAACGATGGGCCGAAATTCCTCCGCAGACCCACCCCGTCAATCCCAAGCCAACATGTCTCCACGTTTTTGCAGCTCTTTCGCCCCACCTCGGGGCCAAACGAATGAAATGAATGGCTCTGAATGAAGCGGGCACAGTAGATTTCTTGAGTCCAACCGTCAGAAATGGTACTGTACGCGCTCGCGTCTTTTCACGACCTTGAAGTGAGAATCAACGCAGTTACACCAACGAAACGAGCAGAGAAGAAGAACACGCGGAAGAACGAGATCAGTTGAGAGTACACCCCCCAAAGCCCAAATGCCCGACGCCTTTCGTCGGGTGCCTCGGCGATCCCAATGGCTTGCTTGTGGCATCGGCCGTGTTGCAGGATTGCTCCTACATCTCTTGGTGGTGATGATTTGTTGGTCGACTGTCTGCCTCAGGGTGACTGTGGTGCACGCAGCACATCGATGCATTCATGAGCAGATGGCGCAAAAGTTTGCGCAAAGTGTGGATATGCGCCGACTTGTCGTGGAACAAAACTTCGCGAGTTCAGCGCAAGAGTTCCGTGAAGTGATGCCGGATGTCTTGCTTCAACCTCAACACGCTGAAATGGACCGTAATAGGTCTACAACCGCGCGATTGCTCAAGTCTAGTGCTGCTTCGAGCGCATCGTTTCAACCCATCCGGATCGCATTCGACCTCTCCAAGCTGGACAGTGACCCCGGGTACATGTGTACGTTTGCGGATGAAGAAGTCGACGTCGATGGTCAAACCTTTTACTGCTCCGAAGACGACGTGTTGACGCCGGACAAAAAGCAATTCATCACGTCGGTGCTTTTGGATGCGATCCACACCCACTTCAATCAGATCATTTCGGTGCAACAGATTGCCGGCAATCTCATCGTCAGTGGCATTGACTGTGGCGACGGGTCGGATTGGGCCTGTTGCAAAGGAGCGTTTCCGTCCAACTACGCGACCATCGGGGTTCCCAACGCAGACTATCTGCTCCATGTGACAGCACGTCCGACGACGGGGTCCACCATTGCCTGGGCGCTTCCGTGCAACATTGATCAGTACGGAAGACCTATCTCGGGCCACGCCAACTTCGGTCCAGCGCTGTAGGCAGTGTCCAATGCACTTATGCAGACAGTGTGTCGACCTTGATGCTAACACCTCACCTCTGTGTTTGTTTGTAGCCTCGACACCAGCAGTGTCAGCCGCATCGAACAGATCGGCACCGGACTTCACGAAATGACCCACGCGCTGGTCTTTTCGCAGTCGAGATTCTACGATTTTCGTCAGCCGCTGAACGGTCCGCTCTGGGGACTCAACAACGTGGTGAGCCAAAAGTACACCAACGGCATTTACGTCAGCAAGATCATCACGCCAAACGTCGTCAAGCAAGTCAAGCAGCAGTTCAATTGCTATAATTGGGTGGATGCCGGTGCGGAACTGGAAAACGGCGACTCTGGAAGCGCCGACTACACCTCCCACTGGGAAAAGAGGCTGTTTGCCAACGAGTACATGACCGCCACGAGTCCATACGACCCTGTCTATTCGGCCATCACCCTCGCACTGTTCGAAGATAGCGGATGGTACCATGTGTCGTACAAGCAAGCAGAGGTGGGCCATTTTTTGGTCATCGATGTTTGTTTCCCCATCAATCGTCCATGTCCGTGCACAAGACCTGACACTGCCGTTCTGACCTTGTGCTTGACAGATTCTTCCATGGGGATACCTCGAGGGCTGCGGCTTTGTGACTTCGAAATGCTCCGAGTGGAGTGACCGATATGTCTGCAACGACGAAGACCAGAGTTCCTGTACCGCTGATTACAACGCAAAGGGCTACTGCAACATTGCAGAGTACCAAAGCAGTGTGCCATCGGCGTTTCAGTACTTTTCGGATCCAAAACTCGCCGGAAGAGACACGTACGCCGACTATTGTCCGTTCTTTCGTGCCTACAGCAACGGCGACTGCCGTAACATTGGTTCTTCGGTGAGTCGCCGTCTTTGAAGATGGACTAGAGGGGTACATGCAGAGCACTTTTCATGACGAGGTCCTTTATGTTGCATGCAGCCAACGATCATCGACTCTGACTCCTTGGAAGAAGCTGGCTCGAACAGCAAATGCTTTCTTGGCACCCTCTCCAAGAGCAAAAGCTATTCTTCGATGCAGTCTCTATGCTACAAAGTGATCGGATGCGACAAAACCAGTCTCAAGCTCTCGATTGGCTCGAAAGAAGTGGACTGCCCCATGGACGGAGGAGACATTTCCGTACCGGGCATGAAAGGAGTCTTGCGCTGTCCTCCAGCTGCTCGTTTATGTCAGATCATCGACAACAAATGTTCGGGCAATGGTGTTCTTCTCACCTCGGGAACGTGTACCTGCAACTCGGGCTTCACGGGCGACGATTGTTCGCAGCACGAGTGTCCAAAGAATTCCAACGGAGAGGAATGCTCGGGGGATTCTCATGGCTCATGCGATCGAACCACCGGTCTCTGTTCGGTAAGCCAAACCAAGCCGATGCTTGATCTGAAAGAGCGTTTGAAGCTGTGGTACCCTTGATGACCCATACTGGAACAGTGCACCAGTGCGTACACAGGTGTCGCTTGCTCGCAGATCATTTGTCCGGGTCTGGAAGATAAAAAAATGGCTAAAGAATGCTCGGGGCATGGCACCTGCAATCATGATTACGGCACCTGCTCCTGTGATACTGGTTACAACGGTGCGTACGCTGGAGAATAGGAATGACCATGGATAGCTATCACTCACCAACCCACTTGGCTTGTTCCTTCGTCCAGGTAAAGCCTGTGAGTGTGTTCCAGGCTGCACCACCAAGAGCTGTACTTCGAATGGCGTATGCGACTGCACGACGGGAGCTTGCGCGTGCTCGGCTGGCTATTACGGACTTGACTGCACCTCGAAGGGCACTCCTCCGGTCGTGACGCTCCAGGAGGATGCCGCCCCCATCGTTGATATCATCAAAGACAAGGTATCATATCCACAAAGAGTCCTGCCTGCGTTTGACTGGACAACTGACGGCGTTTGTTTTGGTTGCATTGCTACAGGAATACAAGTTTTATCGCGTGATGCTTTCCTCGAGTTCCTATGACGTTACGTTTGTGTTGCGCTATGACAACACCACTGGGGTCGACGCGGATCTCTTTGGATCATTTGTTGACCAAATGCCGACGTCGCAGACCCAAAAGCTGCGGTTGTTTTCCAGCAACCTGGCGGGGAGTCGTGACGAAATCAATTTGTGTGGGAACTTGGGCGTGTTTCCGAGAAGTTTGAACAACTCGTTTCGCTATTGCACGTCGCCGACGACTGCGTACGTGCAAGAAACACCAAACTACTTTTATCTGTCGGTGCTGGGGTTTTCCGGCGGCAAATTCAATCTTTCGGTCGAGACCGATCGTTGCGCCAACATCACGTGTTCGGGCCACGGTGCCTGTGGAAAGGTACGAGAGGTTCACGAGGAAGACAACACGGACGATCTGATTTGTTGGAGGTGCGAAATCCCTTGCTTAGAATTATCCCGGCATTTGCACTTGCGATCGACGATGGAGCGGCGACGACTGCAGCATTCCCAAGTGTGGTCCAGATTGCCAAGACCTCGGCACGTGCACCGATGCCACCGTCGATGGCAGCTCTAGTAACGCACTTCGCAACATATCTAGCTGCTATGGGAATGGCGAGTGCATCATCGACGGCGGCGTGCCTCGTTGTCAATGTGACGACACGCATCTCTTCACGAACCCAACGGCGGACCAAGCGCTTTGCAAGCAACTCATCGCGTCCGTGGCATCGGTTCAGCACTTCACAGAACCGTTTTCCATTGACACACGAAGTTCTGCTGTCAGCAACCTCCAGCTCGAAGCAACCCAGTGGGCACTGTACACCCTGCAAGTCAAAGACAGCTGGCAGGTTCTTGTCGTGAACCTGCAGGTGGCCACATCCACAGCCGATGCCATGTTGTTTGTGCGCAAAACCAAGATGCCGAGCGTCAATCTGACCCAAACAGCTACTCCGATGCAGTTTATGGACACTGACGCATGGACCAGTGGCTCCATCTCGCACAAGATCGTGTTGACACGCGCATCGTCCACTCTGAGCAGTGGGTTGTTCTACATCGGAGTGTACAACTCGCCGTATGCTCGCGCCGACTTGGGCTACCAATTGAATGTTAATGTCAGTGCTGACTGCAGCGTCAACGACTTCTACGTGATCTGCGATCGCAACGGAACCAGCAGTTGCCATGCCATGTCGACCGAGGTATGTGCCTGTGCGCAGGGTTTTGCCGGAGACTTTTGTGAGCTCCAAGTGTCGCAAGCGACCGTCGCTGCCTCGAAGCCGTTCAACGCCTCCACGCTGAGTCTCTCAGAGGGCGACTGGAAGTATTTCTCCATCGAAGTCGACGACAGCAGCGTTGTCTTGTTGGAGTGTATCATGGACTTTTACCGAGACGAAGAGCAGACAACGCCAGTGCTTCCTTTGCTGTTGCATCGCGGACCAAATGATGCGGGGTTCCCGTCGCTCAGCATCGAGAGTCAGTTTGATTACGAGGGCATCGCGGCTGGGTCGTCTCGCCAGCGCATTCTGATCCCCGTCGACAAGGCATGTTCATTTGCGAATGATCACAAGCACTGCTACAAGATCGCCGTGTACAACCGCAAGTATTCGGGCGACGTGCTTTGTTTCAATCTGACGCTTCGCGCTCTCACGAGCCGCCAGGAATTGTTCCCGTTGGATAGTTGTGCTTCCAACGACGCCAATCTGCGCAATTGTCTCGGTCACGGCACTTGTCTTGATGCCGATGCAAGCACGTCGTCTTCGACATCGGTACAGTGCAAGTGCGCCAACGGATGGACTGGTGCGCGTTGCAATACCCCGAAAGCGTTCGACCTGCCACAACTGTGGGCAGCCATTCAGAGCATCTCGCTGCTCTGTGGGTAAGTCGAATCGCGTTCTCTACCGGCAAATGGATCTCGTCGGCGCCACTGACGTCTCTGTGGCTTTGTCTGTTGTTTGCTGCAGCACTTGTTCAACGAGTTTTCGTCTGGAGCGTGGGAATCTTCGCATTTTCCGCGTTCCGGACACACTTCGAGAGAACACGGGGCTTCGCATTCTGGTCCGTGCCGCCAGTGACTCTGGTACGACCGCATCCGGTGGCGTCAACCCCAGTATTTATGTGTCCGAAGTGCTTCCACGGTCCATTTACGACTTTACCAAGATTTCGGTCGCCGTTGGCGCACAGCAAGTGGTGACGCTGCCCAATGCGTCGTTTTCGGGCCACTTTTGGGTCGCCGTGTACTCTGATTATCCTCTGTAAGTGACTGGGCCTTGGCCATCACGAGTTGGCTCATTCCTCGTTGTGTGTGTGTGTGTGTTGTAGCTCGGAAGCTGTTGAGCTCAACAATTCTTCTTCGCAAAAGGCGTTGGCCCCGGCCGCGACAAAAGGACTCCGCGATCGCGTTTTGCTTGCCGAAGAAGCATCCGCTTCGGCATCGTCCAGTGTGACCTTTCAATTGTCATCCGAAGTGTATGGCGTCAAAGGAGACAGCTCCACGTTGCTGACATCGCGATCCTTTGTGCAAGTGGTGTTCAAGTGGCTGGGACAAACGGCGATGGGTGTCATTGTGTTGCTCTTTGGCATCGCGTTGATGCTTTTGGTGCTGTTCTTTTGTTGCTGGCGCATCTGGCGAGCACCGGAGCATCGTGATGACCTGGTACGCTTTGTCGTTCTGGGTTGGGATCTACTGCAAGCAATGGATGAGAAACGCTGGTTGAACTCACTGACATGGCATGATGCTCGTGATGCTTCTGTGAATTGTGTGGTGCAGATCAAACGCCATTTCAACACCGTTGAGGTACCAAACGTACAGCCCGAACACCACCAGCAGCCGCAAGAAGAAGCGCCAAAGCCGAGAACATCGCTGCCAGTGTTTGAACCACAGATGAACCAAGTGGCCATCCAACAAGTTCATCTCCAACGAGTCTCCTTACAGAGCCCCTCCGCAACGTCGCGTGCATCTGCTTCGGCTGCAGCTGGGTATCCAGGGCTCATGGGGTTGAACAGTCCAAAGTACTTGAGCGAGGCCTAGACTGCGTTGCGCACTGACAACTTCGAGAACTCAACGAAAGGAGAAGAGAAGAAGAGCCGCAATGAACAGAGCTGAGGACATGAGCAAATGGAGAGTGACATGAGCAGACCGGAACGAGAAGATCTGGATACTCCACGTCCAGCGCTCTGCTGGCGTTCACTGAGCACTTGAAGTGGGTGAGGAGGAAGAGAGAAATTGCCGCGAAGGTTGCGTGGGTTTCTTCAACTGCAGGAGACACCTCATCGCATTCGCGCTATAAACGGATCTTCACAACGCACTGCATGAAACGCTCGAGCTGCTTGTTCTTTGACTGGACAGGACTGAGAACTGGTGCACCGATGACCTGCCTGGGTGGCCTGGTTGGCTATTGATAGCTTCACTCTCACATCTTCTTCTGGCTTCGCACTCGCTCGCATTCGCATACGGGGGCTGCGTTACGATCTCTGCCGACCCGAGCGTCGACCAACAGCATCCCAGGCACACAAGACTAGGCCTCAGCGCTTCAACGGAGGACTCCAGACCCAGACACAGGACCCCCCTGCTCGCCCACCCACCCACCTTCCTTTCCGACACTTGCAACTCCTCTGCACAAGGCGATTGTTGTTGTCGTTGCTGTTCTTGTTGTCGTCGTTTGTTGACGCCTCGGCGGAAGAGCTTTGGCAGTGAGCAAGCACCAGCTTAACTCCACAAATGGTTCATCTCTTGTCTCGCCATCGAAGCCGCCACTTGCGTCGACGTACCAGCACCACCGACACCTTGGATGCTGGCGACTTTGACGCCGAACAAGTCAAGCGAAAGGCGATCACCGTGTCGTGGCATCAACAGCCCCAACACGAAGACGAAGAGCTCGACTTTGATCCTTCAGTGGCCTCGTGTCATGTGGTGTTGAAGCCGGCTACCTCCAGACTCGCAGCCAACTCTTCTCCTTGTGGTCTCGTAGGTCTGCACGACCGGGCAAGCTCACGTTCTGGTATCAACTCCAAGAACAAACGATGCAGCAGCAACAGCACCACCATCGCAAGTTGTCACGACGAGGAGGACCCCGAACAAGACCCAGAAGAACAGGAACAAGAACGAGAAGAAGAACGAGGAGAAGACCGACCGCTAGTTCAAGAGCTAGTTGTGGACAACCCGCAAGACGAGAACCACGTCAGTGTGGAGTCCACCACAGATTCCATTGTGGTGCACCCAGCGGCACCAACCAAATCCAAGTTTTCGTTGGATTCGTTGCTTCGTTTCTCGCGCGTCAAAGAGCCGCTTCGCAAACTCAAACTTAAAGCAACTGCTGCGCGCGCCAATTCGTCACTCGACGGCGGTTCCCACTCGGCAGCAGCCACTGGAACTCCTTCCGCTTTCTCCAAAGTGCTCAAACTGCGCAAATCGGATTTGGGGCTTCAAGTCGCGATTCCCAGCGCTAGCTATGCCTCCAGTGGGGCTTTGACGGCTCTCGGCGGCACCCGCCACTTGCCAAGGACCATTTCCCAGTGGGACTCCACGCTGGCGCTGACTGTCGACTCGCCCGTGTCTCGCACCCTCAACAATCGTTCACGACTCGGCTACGAGCTGGTGCGAGCGCTTCCGATCCACGATGTTCGCTTTCTCTGTTCCACCAATGACCCAACTGCGCTTGCCGCGACTTCACGCGCCATCCAGCAACTGCTTCGTCGCCATCTCTTTGAGTTGCGTGCGACCAAATGGGCGATGTATTTGCTGAATCTGGTTCGCAAAGCGCGCATGTTGCGTCAAATCTCCAAGAGCACGGCGCTGGGCTGGCGGTTTGCCATTGTGGCGTACGCGCGCCATGAAAGCGATCTGCGCGTCAAACAGAACGAGGACAAAGACAAGAAATTGTGCAAGAAAATGATGGATTTCCGGCTCGCCATGCAGTGTCTCTGCGGCATTTCGGTGCTCAAGTTTGGGCGCAAGGGCAAACCCCACTGGAGCCATTTGTTTCTCGAGAATGGCAACACCCTACGGTGGACCTCCAAGCATCGACTGGGCAGCAGCAGCAGCCATGGCGTTCCGTTGGCCTCGGTGACCAGCATTCGCCTCGGTGGTGAGGTCAGCACCTCTGATGGCTGTGCCAGGGGGCAACACCAGCAGCCGACCACAGAAGTGCTCGTCCGAGCGTTGCAGAAAGGTATGCTGGAGCCTCAAGAGCTGCGGTTCACGCTGTCGCTGGTCACGCCGACCCGCAGCTTTGACATCAAGACTCAGAGTCTCCAGGAACGCGATTGGCTGGCGCGGAGTCTCGAGTTGCTGGTGCAATGCGCCAAAGAGTACGAACTCGAGTCCTCCAAACACGTAGAGCTGGGTATCATCAAGAAAATGGAGAGCGTCAATGTGTGGAAACACGGCCGCCGCGGACGTCCCCACAAGACCAAATTGCTGATCAATCGTTTTGGCGAAGTATCATGGATTGGTCGGAGCCGTGACACCATTTTGCTTCGTGACGTGTTGCGTGTCGAAGAAGGTTTGAAGACCCAAGTGTTTGCGCGGGCGAACAAACAGCATTTCCATTCACCGACGACGTGCAGTGGCCTTGGTGGAGTCGGTCGTGGACGTGGTCATGGCGTGAGCCTTGGTAGTGGCGTTGGGGTCGTCCGACGTGGGGTCTCCTCAAGTCACTTGACAGGAGCAGGCATTGGTGTCGCCATGGGTAGTGGAGGTAGCAACAGCAGCAGTAACAGCAGTTGCGACCCCAAGCGGTGTTTTTCGCTGGTTACTTGCGTGCGAACACTTGACATTGAGACCGAAAGTGAGAGCGTTCGCGACTGGTTTGTCATCGCGTTCCGCTATTTGATGCAAAAAGTAGACGAAAAAGAACAGGAAGCGCGACGGCTCAAAGAAGAAAAGAGTCTACGCATGCTGCAAGAGATCTGTCGCGCCACCAAAGACTGCGATCTGATGCTACAGGGAGACTAGTATGAGTGCGTGGACAAGACACCAACACCAGCCATCTCTCTCAATGGGTCTATTCGCTTGAGCACAGCAGGACACTCTTATCTTCAGGAAGAGAAAAGACAAAAGAGTTTGGCAATCGCTCTGGCGTTTCTCTCACGCTGCTACTTGTTCTGGTCTTGCGGTTGTTTCTGCTGCTGCTGTTGCTGTTGTTGTTGCATGAAGGAATAAATATCGAGTTCCCGACGCTTTTGTTCTTGCAGTTTGGCGCGTTCTTGAGCTCTGGCGTGCTCAATGCGCGCATCCACAATATCCCGCAATGCCTGGTGGTGCACTTGCTCCAGAATCTCCAATTGACCCATGCTTAAGCTCGACAGATCCATGCCCGGCACCAAGTGGCCGACCCTCAATTCCATCAGCTTGGTGACTTGAAGGGTCTCGTGAAGTCTCGTGGTCAGTTCTTCCTCGTTCTCGTTGCTATAGTCGTCGTCCTGAAAGTGGGAGTTGATGGAGAGTCCCAAACAAGCGGCTTGTTTCTGCGCAAAGGCATTGTGACCAAGGGCAGCACGATCGATCGCGATGGCGCATTTGACGCAATGCGCAGGAACACACTGCGCGCAGTAGAGCTGACCGCACGCCACACGACGACATTCGAGATTGTCGCTGACTAGTTCACCACACACACCGCAGGCCAAAGAACTCAGCGCTTCCCGTACGCCAGCAGTGTGAAGTCTGAGCTTTGAGAGCCACGAAGAAGTCAACGTGCCCGGCGGCGGACGAGTTGCAGGCAAGAATCGCGAGGTCGATGCCAACGCGCCGACGCAGGCAAAACTGGGAGACGTGGATGAGGGTACAGAACCAGTCGAGGAAGAAGTCACCAGGTGACGCTGGTACAAGCGCGAGCTCTTGAATCCGTGGCGATGTGGAACAAAAGGTGGTGCGTTCTTGGAAAGAGACGTAGTAGAAACACCACGAGAGGCTGTTACTGTTGTGGGTGTGGCAGTAGATCGCTGCATCGCAGGAGAAGTAGAAGCTGAAGGACGTGGCGAGCGAGTGGGCTTTGTCCAGCCAGTAACTGAGGAAGTAGGCGGTGCACATGAATTTGGCGCCTGCTTGTGACGTGGCTGTTGCTTGAGCTTGGTATTGACAATCGTGAGTTGCTTTGGCTGGGCGACAGACTTGGCAGAAAACTCGACGGATGTATCTTGGCCTTTGGGTTTTGGGACTTGTTGACGTAGAGGCTTTGGCGGAGACACTGGTTTGCTGGGTTCGTCAATTTTGGTGTCCTTTGCAGTCGAGTGGTCGGGTACTTTCTTGTCAAAGCGGCGTTTTGCTCGTCGCGAGCGATGAGCAGTCACCCAGACCGAGTTCGGCTCATCGTCCTCGTCCTCGTCCTCATCGTCGTCGTCTTCGCCACTAGCGGCATCACTTACGGCTTCGTCCACCACCCGTTTCTCGTCTGCTTGTTGGTGAGTTGCAGTCTTTTCAGCGATTGGCATCTTCTCATCGATGTCTTGATCACCATCTTGCTCTTGTTGTTCTTGTTGCGGCGGGGAGATGACAGATGATGGGTCCGTGAACTTGTCCGATCTGCCAGCGTCGTCCGTGTCTTCCTCCCCTTGGACCTCCGCCACCGCCTTGTTGGCCACCTTCAAAGTCTTCTTCTGGCTCTTCTTCTTCTTCTTTTTCTTGTTGTGGCTCGGCGAGGCCTTCGTTTCCTCCATCTCCAGCATTTTGAGCATGCGAACGGCCGCTTCTTCTTCCAGCTTTGTCCATACGTTGCGAAGGAAGTCGACGCAAGGACCACTAGACGCCATCCCCGTGGCCTCGGCTTCTTCCAGCGGGGTCTGACCAATACCATTGCGAAGCGTCACGTCAGCGCCAAAGCTCAGCAGCTTTTTGACGCACTGCAAATACCCACACGCCGCGGCCAAGTGCATTGCGGTGCTTCCTTCGGGGTCCTGGCGATTGAGTAGCTGCGGATTTCTACACGAAAAGCAAGTAGAGTGGTTGAGCAGCCATGCGAAAAGCCACTTCGAGCGTGCAGTGCAGTCCAGTTGTCCCACTCACTTCTTCAACAAAAGCGCAATGATCTCGGCGCGCGAAGCATCGCTGGCTAGCCGCCGCTCGATCTCTTGTTCGTCGCGTTCTTCTTGGCTGATTTCGTCTTCTTCGCCTTCTTCGTCTTCGTTGTCATCGTTGTCTTCGCCCAACATGACGGCGCAGATCAGCGAAGTCGCGCCGTAGCCGCTCACGATGTCCACATCGGCGCCAAACTGCAGCAGCACGCGCACGGCTTCGACACGGCCCTCGACACAGGCCCACACCAGCGGCGTCTCGTTGTTGGCGTTGACAAAGTCGACGTGGTCTCTCGTCTGCTTGCAGATGGCTTCCACCACCACGGGATCTCCTTGCTACAAGTGGATCAGTGGGTCGATCAGTCAATCAGTCGGTCAGTCGTTTCACATGGAGAGTAGCGGGAAAACCACACGTTGACATACTTTGGCGGCAAAATGCAGCGCCGTGGAACCCAATTCATGGGTCGAAAGCAACACATTGGCGCCACGAGCCAGTAATTCCAACGCGATTTGCTGTTGGCCCTCGGCGGCGGCGATCATGAGTGCCGAAAAGCCATCTTCGTCCACGTCGTTGAGCTGCACGTGGCCCGCTTCCAACAACGAGACGACGGTTGACAATTCGCCTTGAGAAGCCGCTTCGTAGAAAGCAGTCAAAAAGCCATTTGGGCCGTCGATTTCCACCGAAAACTCGGCTTCTTCTTCGACTTCGTCGCGTCCCATTCGCGTGGGAGTGCAAGGTGTGTCGATTGGCTTGGGGCCGGGTGGTGGCGCAAATATCACCCAATTACACATAAAGACTTCAAAATTGCAGGAATATTGAAATTAGACACCAGTCCATAAATATTTACTGTTTTGGTTGAAGGAGCTCCTGTCTCGTGATTGGCTAAAATAGGATACAGTTTGTACCTGAAATCAGCCAATGAATTGCTGTGTGTAGTATCATCCCTGTCACATGCTCCAGTATTGAAAGGTCAGCAAAGATAATATCCTTACAAAACCAGGCTTCTGATGAACTCCTTCTTTGAGAAACATCAGGTGAAATCGCTTTGACCTCTGAGTATTAATTCCTGTATCTTTTGCACAACCTGAATAATCAGATCCTACTGACTGTCATCGAATTCTATAGAGCATAAATCAGCGCAGCTGATTCCTACATTCCACACTGTGCATTTCCGGTAGGTCAAAAATTATCAGTGCCTTAATAAACTTCGAAACATAATGATTGCACCATTCATTTTCATTCAAACGGAGTACTGTTGTACTGCAACTAGGTTCAGAGAGTTGTTTTGGCATTCCTTTCTCTACTGTACCGTCAGGTACTGTAAGGGAGACCGCCTTCACTTATGTCCGTCTCAGATTTGCTATCAACACACCAACCGACTTTGCCAATGAGCCCGTTGTGTAGTGTGTCAAAAGGTCAGCCAAGCAGTGAGCAGTTCAAGCAGAGACAGCAGACTCAGACCGAGAAGAAGAAGAAGAAAGAAGAAGAACCAGAGCCAAGCTAGTGAAGCCAATGGACAGCGTGGGAGCCACTGCGCGGACTCCACGTCAGAGTGCTCGGTCTCCACTGGGAGTAGGAGGATCACGCACGTACGAGAGCATCCCGGACGACTTGCTCACGAGGGTGTATGTAGCCGACAACAAACCGCGAAGCCATGTTCGAACCAGTGGCCACCATGGCGATACTACTGTTGATGCTCCCCACACGACTCGACTAATGGCACCTAGAGACGAAGGAATCCATGCTGGAGGAGGAGGCTCTCTCACACCCGTGCACACATACCAGCGCCATCGACAAGACTCGATCAATTCATTTTTGAGCAAGTATGTCGATGTGGTCGAAAACCTCACGGCTCCACTGCAAAAGCAGGAATCTAAATCGGAGAAGCTCGCCAAAGTGGTGATGTACGGCGTTCTCAACACGGTGATTGTGATCCCCATCATGATCAGCTTTGCACAAATCATTTTCCGCGATCCAGTGTTTCAGCCCTACATGTCGGAGTTGATTCGTCTGGTGTTGACTTCTGCCGCAATTCATCAGATGGTGTTCACGGCTTCCAGTACGTTAACTTTTGCGATCGGCCAGGTGCAAGACGCGGGGCTCATTTTCTTGTCGGCCATGGCGTCGTCCACCGTGCTGTTATTACAAAACAAGAATCCCCACGTGACTATGGAAGAATTGCTGTCGTCCACTCTGTTCACCTTGGCGATCTCAACGGCTCTATTGGGCGCCGCATTAATTATCACCGGTAAACTCAAAGTCGCGAGCTTTGTGCAATATTTGCCCATGCCAGTGGTTGGAGGGTACCTCGCGTACATCGGCTTTTACTGTCTTGAGGCCGGGTTGTCCATGATGTCGGGCAAGTCCATCAAAGAGCCTCAAGACTGGCTGCTGCTATGGGAAACTCAGTCACTGGTTTTGGTTCTGCCGGGGGTGTTTGCTGGTATTTTCGTGTTCCACGTTTTGTCACGATGTAACCACGTCGCAGTACTTCCGTGTTCGTTGTTGGTAATTCTCGCCGTGTTCTTTGCTGTTTTGGGCCTGTCAGGCCATTCCTTGGAGGATGCGCGTCAAGCCGGTTGGGTGGCCATGCCACCGGCGACCCAAAAGTCCATCTTTGAAGTGTACCGATACTTTGACTTGCAGCAAGCGGATCTGTCGTTTGTGACCAGCCAAATCCCGACGTGGATCGCGATGTACTTCGTCGTGGCCTTCAGTTCTTCTTTGGATGTCGCCGCTATCGAAATGGCGCTGGGTGCATCTCTGGACCACAACCACGAGTTGCAGACTGTCGGGTGGTCCAACTTGGTGTCGGGGCTGACTGGTGGCTTCACCGGGTCGTACATTTTCTCGCAGACCATTTTTACGCTGCGAGCGCAGTTGGATTCTCGAGTGGTAGGGCTGTTAGTGTTCTTGCTCGAAGTCGTCATGGTGCTCTGTCCGTTTTCCGTGATTGCTTATGTGCCCAAAATGTTTTTCGGCGCGCTGCAGACGCTGATCGCTGCGGATCTTATGATGGAGTGGATGTGGCACGCGCGGCACAAGATGCTGGCGAGTGAATATGCCATCGTGTGGCTCACGTTTCTCATGATGAACGTGTTCAACTTGGAAGTCGGCATCATATTAGGAATCACCATCGCGGCGTTCAATTTCATTTACTCGTATGTCACCCTGTCCTCTGTGCGAAGGGTCATGAAGGCCAGTCGCGTCGAACGAGAGCTGCATGAACGCGCGTTGCTGCAGCGTGCGAGACTGGCGATCGTGGCGCTGGAGCTGGACGGCTTCATCTTCTTTGGGAGCAGCGTAAAAATGATGAAAGAAGTGCGCAAACATGTGTTGATCCCGACCTCGAGTGACAGTGTCGCGGTGCAGGCCGCGCTGGACCCGAGCAACACCATCACGAGCACCAACAACATGGTGTGGAGCCGTGTACCAAGTGTCCAGACGCCTCATCATTATCACCCTTCACCCATTAACGAATCGACTCCACTTGCCCAGGCAGCGGCCTCCAACAGCCAGCACCAGGCGCTAAGTATCAATGCTGACGGTGACGAACTGTGCACTTTGGACGAGGCCTCGACTTTCATCCCGATCCACAACTCGAAACGACGAGACTCGATGCTCCACGCCGTGCGCACGCGGTTTTTCATTTGGGATTTCACCAAAGTGCGAGGTGTCGATGCTACGGCGGTGCGAAGTTGCTTCCACGTCACAAAGCAATTGCTGGCTCAGCACGGCATTGAGATGATGTTTGCTAACGTGCCTCCGGACGTTGAACGGTTGCTTCGCGTGCATCAAGTAATCGAAGACCCCGACCAACACGACGAAATGAACACAGGAAGTCTCGTGTTTGACACGCTCGATCGTGCGCTGGAGTGGTGCGAAGACGAGTTGTTGGTCGCAGAAGGAATGCTTCCGGCCAGTGATGCGATGACCCACTGGGATGACGAGCCCTGCCCAATTCAGATGCTCGACGAGCTCCTGCCGAGTCCAAGTGGGCGCCAAGGAATCGATGGAGGCTCAAGTAGCAGTGGCAGCAGCAGTGACGAGCTCGACCAGAATGGGTCTCCAACTGCCGCGTCGCAGCTGTTGCTGTCAAAACCCGTGGCCAAGAGCAAGAACAGAAGCTATAACGAGTCCGATATCACGCCCAAAGTCTCGCCGTCCATACTGACGCGCGAAATGGCTGACATGTACATTCAAACCATCTGCAGACAACAGGGCGAGTATGTGTATCGAGCTGGTGAGCCTGTGGGTGGCGTCTACTTTATTGGTTCGGGCAAAATTGACGTATATCTTCCGTCCAACGTCCACGAATGTATGGGCCCCGGGTTTGTGGGCAAAAAGCGCGTCTTGCGAGTCAGCAAAGGCGGCATCGTCGGCGCAGCCGAGATGACACTGCATCACCAGCATCAATTCACCGCCGAAGCCCGCGCCAAGAGCTATCTGTTTTTCCTGAGTAAAACGAAATACCGTCAAATGCAGAAAGATCATCCCCAACTAGCCGCACGGTTCCAGCAAGCGATGGTCCAGACCCTTGCGCGCACTGTGATGGAGTTCAACTTCAACGAGTAGCTTCAACTCGACCAATAGGTAGCATTAACCGATCTTCATCACGCAAAACGCAAAAGAAAAAGGAAGAAGGCTTCTTTGTAATCCTCAATCAATCAAATCAAATCAATCATTCAACCAGGCATCAAAAATCCACATTCGCATACACTTGTGTACACGGTTCGTCTTGTTTTCGCTCGTTCACTTTCACTCGATCGGATGGGTATCCGATCACGCTATTTTTCTTGGTCTGACTGTTGCAGCACACTGGCATATCCTCGATCAATCACTCCACTCTCCACAATAGAGATTTCGCTCGCTCGCACTGTTGCCACTTTGAATGGTCGTTTGTCGTTTGGTTTCTTGGGATTTGGTTGAAAGAGAAGCAAAAGGAGTCTCTTCTCGATTGCTTTTTCCCTGAAAAGATCACACTATTACATTTCTCTATTGCTTCGTGGACGCGGCAGCGAATGAACTTGCTGAGTCGGCTGCTGCTGTGCAGGCTGATAAGGTCGCTGGCTTTGAGGGGGAAGCTGCAATTGGTGCATTTGCGCTGACAGATGGCGCACATTCAGCTCCTCCTGACTCTCGTGCTCACTTTCAATGATCGAATCAGGATTGCGACTCGTGGAGCTGCCCCCTCCGAAAAAGTGTGGCAAGCGCATCTTCTTGGTCGGCTTGATCGACAGCACAGTGCGACCAAACTTCACGTGTAACGACTGGTTGTTGCTCAATGTCAACGGACGATAAATGTACCGCAAGGTGCCATTGGAGCTGCCGGCATCTTTCAGAAAAAATTCGCCCTTCTGATAATGAATCTCAGCATGCACCGTCGACACCGTGCGATACTTCAAAACCAAGTCGCATTGAGACGAACGACCCACCATCAAAGGCCGATGATGATCATGAGTCAGCAACGTCTTGTAACTGAGTTGATATTTGGTCGAATAGTTCAGACTCGACGAAGAATGCTTGGTTACGACTTGAAACATGATGCTCGGTGCGCTAAGGCGATCGGGCAGTAACGAAACGTACTTGCCGTTTGGCAATTTGGTTTTGGACGGATACGGCGCTTTGCAAATCGAACAAGTTCGAGCATTGTTCTCATCCAAAACAGTGCAAATCTCATTCTTGTCGCCATTGGTATTCCATCGCTTCAGACAGTTGAGATGGATGTATTTGGTGTCGCCCGTGCATTTGCATGGCGCAATCAATGGATTGTCTTCTTCGGATTCATCGTAGCACACATAGCAGATCGCACTGGTCGATTGACGTTGCAAAGATCCACGCGGCTTGGCATCGTCATTGCCGGATATTTCACCACCATCTTCATCTGTGTCCAATCCACTATCCACGTCACCAACAACGTCGTCTTGCGAAATGACCTAACGAAAGAAAACCAGTGAGATCCTCATGCGACACCGACATCAAACTGCAACCAAATAAGCACAAGACTCACTCGTTGAATGAGACTGTTGATCTCCGAAGGAGAGA
Organism: Paralagenidium karlingii; assembly: GCA_027475765.1. Classification (NCBI taxonomy): domain Eukaryota; phylum Oomycota; class Peronosporomycetes; genus Paralagenidium; species Paralagenidium karlingii. The sequence continues at coordinate 3,537 of JAMFLO010000115.1, read as the reverse complement.
AGGAAGCGTCATGAGGACCAACTCCCCCAGTATCTATTTCTATCACCAACAAGCCGACCGAGCCAAAGCGAATAATATCGCCAACCTGTCAACGATACATCAAGTCAGCGCCAAACTCACCAAAAGAAAGGAGAGAGTAGCCCATCTCTCACCCGAATGCGGTGTTTTCCACCGCGAATGCATTTGGTTCCTAAAATCTGACACACGCCCGTGTGCGCTGAGAACTTCTCCGACGAAGGTAAAAGCCGGTACGAGTCGTCCGTGTAATCAATGTTGAGACATGGCGCGCGCGGGTCTTCAATGAATATTTTCTCGCGAGTACTCGACGACGACACTTCTGTAGACAGAGATACCAAATCCACCACCATAAATCACCAGCAGTCAGCATTTCCACATGTTGCCGTTTTGCACTTGAGAGTCATGTCCACCCAACGCACCATTACTTTGGGAGTGCTTGGGGCCGTAAATCGAGACACCACATTTGGACACCGTCTTGCGAAATTTGTCGCGTTTGCCTGTGGTGCCTTTCGCAACGGCCGTCATACCACGAATGTCCAGCCTTGACATCGATAACCGATCCAATACACACAGCAAATGAATCAGAACTGGTCGGTTGGCTGTTTCCTTCCACTTTTTACTCTCGCGTTTTGGGTGCCCACTCACATGTCCGGTTTGCCGTCGCCACTAAAGAACTCGGTGGCTCGTGCCAGACTCCATCGCTGATGGCCACCCGAGCTGCTCATGTTGCTTCCTCTGATGAGTTTGCTTAAACCGTTGTCACTTGCCACGCAACTCGATTGATGCCGCCCACGCTCAAATGCTCTCTCGCTCGGTCGCTTTCTCTTTCTCCCGCGAATCCGATGCAGAAGGCGAGAAGACGACGAAGATGGTGTAATGAAGTGACGGACGAGGATGCGCTGCTTTCCTTTTCCTTTGCGCCCGTGTCTACTTCCTTCTTCTTCTTCTTTTTTCTTCTTCTTTTCTCTGTCGCTCACAAGACCCGAAAAGACCGCTCTGTGCCTTTGGTCTGGTTGCTCGGTTGCTCCTGCTGCTGTGGGCTGTTTCTTCCTTTCCTTTTTCTTTCTCAAACTCTCTAGGGCCTTGCACACAACCCACCACACCACCAAACAAAACAAGCCTCTCAAAAAGCGCTACTCTGTACTGTACTTTTTCCCGATAATGGTTCTGTACCCCGCTGGGTACCTAGAGGAGGGAGTCGCCGGGTATACTCAAGTCAAGAGAAAAAAAGAAAAATCCGTTTGCTTTTCTCTCTCTCTCCCAACATTTGGTTGGGGTGGGTTCTGTCCTCGCGGGCTGGACGAGCCGGGTAATGTGAGACCTTAGCGGTCCAAAACCCAGACCCATATCAGATCATTCCACTTAACCAGAGTATGCGATAATACATGCGGAGCAAACCCGTGGTTTTGTGGAAGATGCGGAAAGGAACCAAAACTGGACCCGTTTACAACCCGACCCCTTGATGGCTTTTTTGACCTTTGGAGGGGCTGGGCTGCAAGATGGTGTGACTTACACCACAAAAATGAATCAAGAGAAAGAGCCACTTCCCTACCCGCACGTCCAGATTTGGATTCCCAAGACTATCCACCATACAATGAGCATGAGAGCTAGAGTTTCAGTGAGCACACAAATCCCCTACACTCTACCCCGTGCCCTAACTGTTCTTGGAACGTTTGACGATTGTGCGCACAACTGAACGAGCGTGAAGCTGATCAAGAGGTTGTTGTGGAGATCTTGTGAGTTACCGTTGCCTCGTGATAGGTGGATGCGGCAGATCGACTTGGATTTGATGAGCAAGCGCAGCCACATGGATGTGGTCCATTGGCAAATGGAACAAAGATGTCATCTCAATGCGTTGGCAAATCATTTCTGCATTTCTCCATCGCATAGCAATCGCAAACAAAAGCGAGTCATGAGTTCCGTGGACGCGATATCTCTGCCACTCGCTTGATTTTGTTGGCGTTTGGCTGTCTTTGGGTGGTATCCACAGGTGCTTTTGCTTCTTGCTGTTACTGTACTTGATGCTCTTTGAAGGACAAACGCTTTGGTTGATTGAATTGTTCGACGAAAACAGTCACTTCACAACGACGCCTTTTCTGCCAAGTACAAGACATATTACATTGCACACCTGACTCGCTGTGAATGACCACAACGAAAACTGCTTTCTTTTCTGCCTGTTTCGACGGATCGCAAAGGCTACTAGTTGGGATCCAGCAGGCGGCAGTCAGTTGACCACCAAGGATCTGAGAACGCCAATGGCAGACTGCCCACACCACACCACTCGTGGATGACATCGTCGCCTCTGGAGACTGGAGAGGAGGACTCTCAGTACTCCCATTTTCCATTTCCGACTGCGCATCATCCATCGATTCGTAGTCGTCCTGTGCTTCGTCGTCGTGCTGTGAACACACATCGGCTACGTCCGCCAGATCACATTCATCCACTTCACTTTCCAAGACAAGACGAAAGAAATCATGTGTTCATGTCGAAGGAATCACAATCACATAATCCATGTCATACCCGCGAATAGTTCAGTTTTGATTCGGTCAAACTCGTGCATTCGTTGTGGTCGAAACAGGTTTTTGTCCCAGAGGTCACTTGGATGCGCTTCGACTCAAAAGCGCTGTGCAAAGTTGTTGCTGACTGCACGCGTTTTGTGTTCAATTGGATGAACTTAGGTTGTATGCAATAAACAGAATGCCGGTGAATGGTTATGATCATAGTCTAAGACACCGTATAAACTAAGTCATAGGACTGGATATGTCATAGGGCCGGACCCTATTTCTACCAATCATATTGAAGCTGGAGTTTGCTGAGTCATAAGGCAGTGTTTCATACTGTAAAGAAACCTACAGCAATAATACAATACATACACGATAAAGTGCGTATTGATTCATCTATTTCCGACGCTTTATTTGTTCTAAGTGCTAATCTTGCAAGTTGAAAAAATGTGAATTACATATAGAATAGATTTCGTGTACAGTAAGTGAAATCAAAAATCACTTTCCACAACTAGGGCCGCACACGATTACAGTCACTACAAGGAGGCCCTATGACGCACAATATTTGGTACAGAAAACCCTGACAAGGGTTTTTACCCAACTAACAGAGGTTTATCGGATTTCAAAGGTTAATCTAGAACCTGTGATTCTCTCCTTGTGAATCAATGGAGACATCAAAGAAAGGAAGCGTAGTTGCCCTTGGGCGTGAAGACTTTCCTCACTTGACCGATGCGGAGTGGGAGTCGATGAACTTCCAAGCCATCAATGGGTTTAAGATCACCACGGATCTGCTTCGTCGTTCCTCCGAATACCAGCGAGAGGTCAAGATCGAAGGTCGCTTCTATCGCGGTTAAGAAAATGAATTGTTACCATGATGATTCGCCGAACTCGACATGGCTTTGTCGTGTAGTAGACTTTAAAAATGACAACTAAAATCCACTTTCAACAAGAAATATTCACAAAGCTTGTTCTTGTATCCAGAGAGAGCTCAGTTTGGTCACACAATAGAGGCAATTCC